>CANXYC011401381.1:0-27615 GCA_948193065.1 Aleurites moluccanus
CTGTTATGTTGGGATGAAGTTGGAGAAAGGAAGCTAGTGGGTCCAAAGATAGTGCAGATAACCACAAATAAGATTAAGGTAATTCAAAACAAACTAAAAGTTGCACATGATAGGCAAAAGAGCTATGCAGATTTAAAAAGGAAAGATATTGAATATGCAGTGGCGATAAGGTATTCCTGAAGATTTCTCCATGAAAAGGTGTAGTTCAATTTGGTAAACATGGTAAGATGAGTCCGCGGTTCATTGGACCTTATGAGATTGTAGATAGAGTTGGACCTGTTGCTTATCGGTTAGCTTTACCACCCGAATTGTCTCAGATTCACAATGTATTTCATGTTTCTATGTTAAGAAGATATAAGAATGATCATTCACACATACTTCAGAGACAATCTGTTGAACTAAAAGAAAATTTGACTTATGAGAAAGAGCCTATTGAGATTATAGCTAGAGAGGAGAAGGTATTGAGATATAAGGTTATTCTTTTAGTGAAAGTCTTATGGAAGAATCACTCGAGGCGAGAAGCAACATTGGAATGAGAAGAAGATATGAGATATCAATACCATTATCTTTTTCCACCATCAGGTAATTAAATTTCGAGGACAATTTTACCACCGCTAAAAAAAAATATTTCTCACCGTTTGACTCATCCTTTCTATATATATATATATATATATATATAATGCTTTCCTTATCAGAAAATATTTCTTTTTGATTTCCTTTCTCTGTTCCTCGACCGAATATCAAGTCTTGATTTTTCGATCGTTTAACTCAGATAACTAATAGTTTTTGATATTTGGAGCATGAATTTGATATTTAATTGGGTTAATTTTTAGTTTTAGCCAATTAATTTTAAAGTTTAAGATTTAGGCTAAATTTAAATTTTTCTCAATTAGTTAGTTTTAATTAGTAATATTTATATCAAAATGTTCTCTGCAGTATAAGGAATCCATAAACACTTTTAGATTTTTGTTTGGATATCTAAAATATTAATTATTAACAATTTGGAACCTCAACCATTTTTCGTATATTTTATTTTAGTTAGATATAAAATAGCATTATGGATTATAATTGGTGTTTAATATTGCATTATAGACTGTTATTGTGATTATTTGAGCATGTTGATTTTTGAGGTTGACAGTTTTTAAGAGAAAATTTTGTCGAATTTTCGTGAGAAATTAGGCTAGATATTTTAGAGTCAGCATAATTCATGCATCATGACATTTTAGAATTTTTTTTCATATTTCAATATTAGTTTTTATTTATTTATAGGAGTTGACCCAGTGACCAGTTCGGAACAACGAATCTGATAGATTTTCTATCATTTTGCCAGGTGAATGGTGAATTTATAATATTGATTTTACTAATATATGCTATATGTTTTGAGAAATGGATTTTTGAATGAAAATCGATTTGAATCGAAATTTTCGAAGTGCAATATTTTATATATTAAAGTTGGGAATATATATTGGTATGTTTGATGTTTGATTTATAAAGAAGGATTTGATTGCACAGTTGAGTACAAATATTTTTTTTTTTAAATACACACACACACATATATATATATATATATCTGATAGATATACCTAGATGACGGGTATTTCAAAGTAATTGACGGATTAAAATTATCCTAACGAGGATAACTCTCGGATTTCAGATACTGTCTTTGGGACAGCGTTTGATATACATATAATCTTTGGGACGTATATCAGGTAGTCGCCCTTTGGGGGTAATTCTGCACATATATATGACCAGTTTGCTCTTGGTGCTGCCAGATGTCATCATGCGCCCAAGATGCCAGTTTATTTATCTATAAATTATTTATATATGTTGAGTGTATGTTTTACAAAGAATTATTTTATGATTTATTTCTTGTCCTAGATGATTTTCTGTACAATTCGTTTTCAGGATGATGATATTTTCTAGATATTTTGTGTAAATTATATTCAGAAAATAATATCATGTTTCCCTTATTATATATTTACCACTCACTGAGCATTGTGGTTTGCTCACCTCTCCTATATTAATACTTTTCATATCATTTTTAATAGATATCGAGCACAGAGTTAGCGGTGTCCTCTCTGTTGTTCAGCATATAGTAGAGGTCGAGCCAACAATCTTTTTTTTTTTTGTTTTTGGTTAGCTAGCTGGGTTGTATATATTATTTTGGACAATTATAGTTTGTATAATCCTAAATTTATCCCTTTGTGTAATAGTATCATACAACTATAAATATGTTACAATCGTTTTAAATGCTATATTTAATTTTTTTTTTTAGAATTTCAAGTATTATCATCAGTTTTCTAGTAATCGTATAGTTACTGAAAATATTCTTTATATGTCACATTGCCTATCTGACAGAGCTATAGTAATTTTGCCACTTTTCAAACATCATTAGGTTACTGTTGATTAAAAGAACTTCTCTTGCTAGAAATAATACAAGGTAATTATCTAAAGTTTTTCTTGTTTCCATTTTCCCTCTTTTTTTTTTTGTCTGGGTTGGTAATTTTAGCAAGCAGTGTTAACATTTACTACTGTCAACAGCAACCTGTTAATAATTCAGCAAGTGCTTCCATTGCCAAACTAGAGAGCTTAAAAAGATTAACCAACATTCTGAATGACTTACGGCCACACAGGGAGCAAAAGTATAATGAATGCCACTTGTCCTAACTTCAAGAGCTATTGCAATGCCTATCCTTCGAATCAAATCTCCATCTCTATACCACATTTTGGCATTAGAGCTCAGAAACAACAATTAAAATATTAAACTTAGGCATTTTGGCTGTCATCTTCTTTAAACTTAACGGAAATAAATGAATGAAAATTCTAGTTATTCTAATTAATTAAAAAATTCATTAACAAACTCAACTGGTGGCTCCAAGAGCAACATTGTGAGGAAATATAGTGGCACCATAGACACTATTATTACCATGGACAGCATCAATCCCATACATAATTGGTATTCCTAACCGTGAATCAAGTGCTAGCTTCTGAAACCCATCAACCATATCCGCCCAATCAGAAGACAAAGCATTCTGAAAGGGTGCACTGCCACCAACACTAAGAACACTCCCTACATAACAGTAGTCCTCCAAGTATACGAAAAAATGCTCAAAATAACAGAAATTCAAATACGCATTAAGCAATTACTAATTATTATCAACTAAGAAGCTACAAAAAGTTCAGTTAAACAAAGAGAGAGACAGCGAGGTCTCTAAGGTAGTAAGAAGAAGCACTGCGGCGCTCGATTTGGGTCATCTGGGCAACTTTAAAGTACTCCAAATTTTAGTATTCACCAAGAATCAATAGATTCTTTTAAGACTTTCAGTAAGTCAATAATATATTAGAATTTTTTTTTCTAAAATTTTAATTTTATAATGATATAATCCATACTTTTAAAGATTAAAGTGCATAACTTTATAAATGCAAATGCTTTTTAATGGACACAAGTTGCAGTCTTTTTATAATAATAGTTTGTTACAAGAATTTATAAAATTGTTGTTATGTTGTGTCGACTTGTTCATACATATTGTTGAAAATACCCCATAGCTTAAAACAAAGAGAATAGAGAGTAAAAACACCAAAATTACGAAACCATAAGCTTTAGCTTCTAATCACCAACTAAAATGGAAATCTTGACTTATTTATTGCCTAAAAAGAGTGAACAAAATCTGATAAATACAATCTGAACTTAAAAAATGATATATATATAAATATATCACAGTAAACTGCAAGAATTCAAGAAATTAAGAAAAAAGAAAGTAGCTAGCTTAGCTATGCTAGTGACTTCTTTTCCTAATGCTTTTCTTGGATTTTCTTCTGATCATCATCATCCTTATAATACTTCTTCCAGAACCAATGTTTCTTCCATACTCTTTCAATCATTTCATCAATTGGAACTCCCTTTGTTTCAGGGAGCATAAAAATAGTGAAAAGGCCCATAACAAGTAACCAAGCAGCAAAGAAGAAGAAGATCCCGGACCGCATATGGCATAGCATTGTGAGGAATGCTTGAGCAATTAAGAAAGTACAGAACATGTTCATACTGACAGCAAAGAAGTAACCAGCAGTTCGAGTCTCTAATGGGTAGATTTCGCTAGGAATTAGCCATCCTATAGGACCCCATGACCATGCAAAGCCGGATACAAAAACACATACCATGACCAGAACAAGAAGCGCTAAACCCTTTGGCATTATGTTTGTAGATTTCAAATGCAGTTCAAGAATTACTCCCATTACACACTGCAAGAAAAACAAAACCAATCTCAAAGTTAATAACGCAAAACTTTAGGTGCCTGTTTGGTTCAACAGTTCAATGTTTGTTGTTGGCAGCTAGCAGTTAAACAGTTCAATGTTATTTTATTTACCTGAGCAATGAGCATCTGGACAGCAGCTTCAATGAGCAACACCTTTCTTCCTAATCTATCAACAGTAAGAATTGCTACCAATGTAGCTACCACATTGATAGTATCCGTGACTACAGCTGATAATAGAGATGCATCACTTCCCAACCCCATAGTTTGAAACAGAACTGGGGCATAAAACATCACCACATTGATTCCTGTAAACTGCTGAAAGATTTGAAGAATTGTTCCACAAAAAAGTTGAGGCCTACTTTTCCGTTTCATAAGATTCCTGAAGGGGCTTTTGACTTGTTTAGCTTGTTCATTAGCACTCAAAATTTCTGAATATTCTACATCAACATTACTAACACCTCTAATCTTTTTTAGAACAGCTATAGCTTTTTCATTCTTTCCTCGTTCTATAAGGCTTGTTGGAGTCTCGGAGATAAGAATGGAGCCAATTAGGAGAATTATGGCAGGACCTGCAGCTCCACCTAGAGAAATTCTCCAACCATATGGATGAACCCTTGAGGTAAAATAGTTAATGATATTGGCGATTAATATTCCTATTGTGATAAGCAATTGGAAACAAATATTAAGGCCTCCTCTATATTTTGCAGGTGCAATTTCTGAAATGAACAATGGTACTGCCTGCATAAAATTTGCATTTTCCATAAGAACTTGAAAGGCCGCAAATGCTATAACAGAAATGAAAATTTTGAAATGTAGAATACCTGGTTACCAAATCCAACTCCAGCGCCTAGTAAAATCCTTCCAGCAATCAACATAGCAAGATTTTCAGCAACAGCATTCAATATTGCCCCGACGAGAAAGAAGATTGAGGCAATTTGAATGGTGGGTTTCCTTCCCCACATCTTGCAAAAGAAAGAGGCTACAAAACTAGCCACAATGGCTGCAAGGTAGAGCGAAGAAGTGAAGAGCTGAAGGTATTGGTTATCATATTTGCAGTAGTTGTCTTCTCTTGCTTTGTGCTTCTTTACGTAAACAGCTGGAAAGAATTTCTCCAAGAAATCATCCATTGAAGTTACTCCACCTATATATCAACATTAACATCAAGAAAATGGTCATAATATGAAATTAAGTATCAAATCTTATTATTTTATTTAAGATAATAAAACAGAAGAAAATGATTATAATATATACCAGAAATGCCAATATCATAGCCAAACATGAGACCACCAAATGCAGCAATGATGCTACAAACAAGGACCTGGCCTGTAAGCTTAGCCGGAATTTCCTTGCCAAGGCCTGATTCCACCATGAGATTTCCTGGCATGGTTGATTTTTTGCTATTTGTAAATACTAAACAGTGAATAAACAAGGGAACACTGATGAATTTTAGTTCACTGTTTAATGAGTCTAATGAATGAATTTAATTTGATTCATATATAGTGATAAAAATCTCAACTTTAAAATTGTAATTATCTCAGGTGATATGATTTCCTGAAATCTCTCAACTTTTTTTGGAATTTATCTTTACATAGAAACCCAACTGACTGCTTTGGAACTTATCTTTTGTAATATAATGTTTCATTAAATTATTTTTTTTAGGATAACATTTAACATTATCTTTGCAACAGCTTGTCAACAAATCTAACTTCAGTATTATCATTTTGTTATTGTTATTATTATCATAAATTTAAAATCTTTTTTCAGTTAAAATTGAAAAAAAAAATATTTTAATATTAATTTAAAAGATTCTTATTCCTTCATCTACCCATCACTTCTATTTCTTCTCTCTCTCTCTCTCTTTTCTAAAGTTAATGGATCAGTGTCACCACAGTTTTGCTTTAATGGTGAGACTGATACATAGTAAAGGTTGAACTATACTACATTTTTAATATTGTAGTCTAACGTTTTTTATACAATTACAAGGTGAGTAGAATGACAAGGACCATAGTTTTAAACATAAACAAGATCTTTTTGATGTCCAAGCAAAAGGTCACATGGACTAAACGAAATGAATGCTCTTCATATTAAATTAATGAACCAACACATTACACATTGTTCAAATTTCAATTTCACACTTAATACACTTTACTTGCAGATGCAACTACCTTTCTTTTCAATATCAATTAAACAAGAACAAGAGTTGTCGGGGCAGTAAATTTTGGCTTCACACCTTAAGTTCCTTGACATCACACCGAGGATGAATTGAGTCACAATTTGGAGAGCAATAAGATTGCAGGAATAATTTTTATTGATCATTAGGTATATATAGAAAATTAAACAAGTTCTAAACTTTTAAGCGAAGCACTCCAAAACTATTGGGACAAATTCTTGCTTACATCATATGTATACTCAATTAGAGGAAGCAATGCTAAACTCATTGTCAATTATAGGATGACATAACTAAGGGATCCATTATCATTATGCCAAATATCTGTAATAAATAAGTAGAAAGAATAAGATAAATTGGAAATCAATTGCAGTAATCTTTTCAATTCAACAATATTTACAACAATTGAGCTTTCTAATTATCCAAGAAGGAAAAAAAAAAAAGGTAACTTGAAACTGTAGTTAGCCATCTATAATTCGAACATTTTACTAACAATCAGACAGAAAGTGAAAAAAAGAAAAATAATGAGAACAACACATCTTATGCAACTATCTTCTCTTGGGGTTCCTGCTGTCCTTTGACAGCATCATAGTCTTTGTAGTAACTCTTCCAAAACCAATGCTTCTTCCATACTCTATCAATCATTTCATCTATTGGGACTCCTTTAGTCTCAGGGAGCAGGAAAATGGCAAAAAGGCACATCACACAAAGCCAGAAAGCGAAGAAGAAGAAAATCGCAGCTCGCATATGGCATAGCAAGGTGAGGAATGATTGTGCAATGATGAATGTAGAGAACATGTTCATGCTAACAGTAATGAACAAAGCAGAACTTCGCGTCTCCACTGGGAAGGTTTCGCTAGGAATTAACCAGCCAAGGGGACCCCATGACCAAGCAAAACCAGCCACGAATACACAGATGAACACAATCACAATTACACCATAAAGTCTTGGCACAACATTTGTAGATTTCAAGTGCACTGCAAGAATTCCTCCGATTGTACACTGTAAGGAACAAAACCATGATCAGAGTTAGTATTGCTAAACAATGACTGGGAAATAAGTACCTGATTTTATAGTTAGAATCAATAGCTAATAACACTCCTAATCATTAATGGTCTATTCTGAATAATTTTGTATCTTCAACTTCCAACATTGCTGAATCACCTGAGAAATGAGCATCTGAATGGCAGCTTCAACAAGCAATACCCTTCTTCCAAGTCTATCCACAATTAACATTGCAACTACTGAACCTACTGGTTTAATAGTATTAGTTATAACAGCAGATAATAGTGAAGCATCATCTCCAAATCCCATAGTCAGAAAAAGGACAGGAGAATAAAACAGGACCGCAGTAACCCCAGTGAATTGCTGAAAGAATTGAAGAAGGGAGCCACAAATAAGCTGAGGCCTATTATATCTACTCATAAGGTTCCTAAAAGGGTGTTTAAAATGTTTAGCCAATTCAACAGCATTCAAAATTTCTTCATACTCTTGTTCAACATTATCAACACCTCTAATCTTCTTCAAAGTAGATAACCCTTTTTCACTCTTTCCTCTCTCTATAAGACTGGTTGGAGTCTCGACAATGATCAGGGAACCAACGAATAGAATTATAGCAGGCACAGCAGCACCACCCAAAGAAATCCTCCACCCATATGGTTTCAACTTCGAAGTACCATAATTGATGATATTAGCAATCAGAATACCGAATGTTACTAGCAACTGAAAACAAATGTTTAGGCGTCCCCTATACTTTGGAGGTGCTATTTCTGATATAAACAATGGAACTGCCTGCAATAGCATTTTAACAAATACTTAGAAGGTGAGAAAAATACTCTTTAAAAGAAGACCAATCACATTAAAAATCTTTGTTTGATTTGATTCACCTGGTTACCAAATCCAACTCCAGCACCAAGAAACATCCTTCCAGCAATCAACATTGCAAGATTTTGAGCAGCAGCATTAAGTGTAGCTCCAGTAAGAAACAGAACAGAGGCAATTTGAATAGTGGGTTTCCGGCCAAGTTTCTTGCTAATAATTGAAGCAAAAAAGCTAGCTGAAATAGCTGCAAAATAAAGGGAAGATGTGAAAAGTTGAAGATATTGATTATTGTACTTGCAGTAATTATTTGCCTTGGCTTGGTGTTTCTTGACATAAACAGTTGGGAAGAATTTCTTCAAGAAACTGTCCATTGATGTTACTCCTCCTACAAGAAAATAAAATAATACCCATTTATAATTAAGATATACCCAGTTGGTGTTTTTGATTGGAACGCTGAAATTCAATCTAAATTAGTCCAATATTCAAAGAAAACACTACAAAAGAAAGAAAATTTATATATTTTACCAGAAATGCCAATATCATAACCAAACATGAATCCACCCATGGCTGCAATTATGGTACAAACAACAACATGTTTGGTGAGCTTGGCAGGGAAATCCGGTGGACAACCACCAGCTTCCGGCATAATTACGGCGGGCATGGTGGAGTCTTTGGTTTTCTCCATGAACAAAATCTTGAATTTGGATCAAATAAAGCTTTGTTTTTTATTCACTTTTTAGTCAAGATTTTGAAAGTTTTGGTAGGCCAAGTGACAATTAGCTGTAGTGTATAGTGTATACTGTACAGCTAAAAACAGTTGTAGCCAAATTTATATAGGAATAATTGAATATTTCTTTCTTTATTTCAACAAATTGTTTTATCAAAAAATTTTATCTCATATATTTAATAGATAAATAATAAAATATTTTAATATTTTTTTTAATATTTTATTATTTTATTATTTAAAAATTATATATTTTTTATATAAAAATATATAATTTAATAATAAATACACGTACCTCTAATTAATAGATTCAGAATTAATTTTTTCTTATTATATATAATTCCTCAAAATATATATATATATATTATTTTTCAATTCCTAATGATCCGTATAACCAAAAAAAAAAAAATCTAATGATCCCTAAAATATCTCATTTTAGGTGGCAAATTTCTTTGTTAGAGAATAAAAACAAAAACCAAGTCAACTCTGACTTTCTACTAGTTAGGTTACTTTTGTTCACAATATCAAATAATTACTATAATTATTTCATTTAGATTCTTTACCCGATTTAATATCTCATTTATCATATATATTTCTATTTATTTTATATTATTAATAAAAAAATATTAATTATTAAAATATTTTTAAAAAAATAATACAATACATATAAAAATATATGAGATAAAAATAAAATATTAAATAAAATATAAGATTCAAATTAAAAATTATTAGTCTGGATATTTTGGCTTGTTACAAATATAGAGAGCTACTGAAAAATTCTTTTCCATATTTATATTAGCATATCTTTATTTCATATATCATAATTATATCCTTATCTCTTTCTAAAAAAAATAATTATTGAATAAAAAATATTTAATTAATATAACTTTTATGTATTTATTTTTAATTAATAAAGGAAATCAATATTTTTTATATATGTTATTTGATTAAGATTTATACTTAATATTTTTTATCTCTTAGATCTCTATATAAATATCTAAATAAAAATAAAGAAGAATTTTGATATGGTACTAAGAAGAAATTAAATTTTTTTTATTAAGGGATGAAAGTTAATAGAATAATAAATTATTTTTTATAATATAAAATTAAATATCATAAATAAAAAATAATAAACATAATGATAAAATATATATAAATTATATAATTTTTTTTTTTTGAAAGATGTATATATAAATATATTTTAAAGAGTTTAGGAAACCAATGCTACCCTAACCCTCCAATTACGCCAATGAATGCTACAAAGTAACATCCAAAAATATAAAATTAAAAAAAGTTGGCAATTTGATAAAATTCTAATGCTCTAAAAGCTAAATGGTGGAGCCATAACATCACATTCTGAATTTTTAATTGGCAATTTCCTTATGAACTTGCAATAAAAAAACTGTGGATTGCAATTCTTTCTAGTGGTTTTAGACTTTGGGAGTTAGTGACAAATAAGCATTCCAAAGTAAAATTGTATTTTATGTATAGTTTGAAAAATTTTGTTAGAGGGACCCTCAAGTTATAGTCCGAAAAAGAAATTGGAATATACCATTTCCAAAGTTTAGTTAGTTTTAGGCTTAACAAACAAATCAATAATATTAATTAATTCTATATGCTTCTAAATGATTAAATTAAATATATATATAATTATGAAAAACCTTAAAACATTAGATCGAAGAGTTTTAAAATATACTTTTTTTTTTTACATGTATTACAGTATTATATGCCTTACTGTTTAGTGAAGGAAAACTACATACATTCAAGGTTGAAATTTGTGAAAGCTACAAATTAATTATAAGGTAATTAACAGACGATAAGATAAATTCCTAAAAATTAATAATTGTTATTCTAATAAGTCACCGTTTTGTTCCAATTAAAAGAATAAAAAAAAATTATTGATGCAAGATAAAAACAATAGATTCATATTTAATTAAAATAGAAAAAGCTCGAAAAGAAAATATATTATTCAATATCTTGATAGCTCATTAATTACTAAAGCCCTCAATTTGGTCTAATTAATCTTTTAGCTTCAAATCCGAGCTTTAGACAGCTCGAATATAAGTTTCAGACAACTTGAATTCCCAATAAAAAAAATTCTTTAATTCCAATACAATTAACTCATTGGATTTTTTTTAGACAAAGAGCTCTAATAATGCTTTCATCTTAAAGAAAGGTGACTTATCAGAATAAAATAGTGGGGATAGTACGTCAAAGATGTCATACCTCCATAATACTTAAATACATACATGCTGTCAGAAAATTAACATAAGAAAGACAGTTTATCCCATCAATTCAGAATTCTCTCCCCTCCACTATTAGGATGCTACCACTTGTCTTCCTATTTCAATTTATTGGCCTAATGGAACCACTATAAAATAGAAGAGTATTCACTCATATAATTAAGTTGTATTCACTTATATAATTAAGCTTTCTCTCACTACAAACTCTCTAAAAGAACGGAAGAGACCATTTATTCTTCCTCCAAGCCTACTAACTTAGGCATCGGAGGCTCCTCACCAAGTTAGCCCTAAGGAGCTCCTAATCTATTTTTTATTTGTCTATAAGCTCTATTTCATCATCTTCACAGCAGAGGGTTCTCTAAAAATGGAATGAGATAATTTTCACATCATCAAAATGGCGCCATATGTGAAAACAACACAAAAGTTGTGTTTCTCATTTTCTTTTCCGGCCAAAAACACTAGATCTAGCCACAATATATGCTTCATGCAACTTTCAAGTTAATGAAAACTTAAAAATCTCAATATTCAATGAAGATCCAAGCTCATTTCTACCAAAAATCGACACCGAATCATAAAAAATAACACTAGAGTCATCATCACCAATGAGAGGGTGACCAACCACCATTAAGTACTCCATCATTAGTTGTGGCACACTTCTCTATGCAAATGTGTATTGATGCTCAGCCACACCAAAAACACAACTTTATCCTTATCCAAAGCCACATTATTGTCATGTGGTCTAATGAAAGATTGACATATCATTGGTAAGACGAGGTCCCACCATTCAAGCTCTTTAGTTCCCCCTTTGAGCTCCTTAGCTCTTTATTCAAACTCTTATGGTTCACTAGTCGAATCCCTCAAGCTTACCAATCGAACCCCTGAAGCTCACCCTTCTAGCTTCTCAAACTCACTAATCAAGCTTTATAAATTCATGCATCCTTTATTTAATTTTTAAAATATGCTAGAATCAGTTTGCAAGTTGTAGGTAACGAGAAAGACCTAGATAAGTCTAGGTGAAAAATCACTAGGCAACTCCTTGTAAGAGGAAAAAAAACCCTGGATAAGTCTAAGCGAAAGTCCGTGATTGAAAGACCTAGTTCGGCTAAGTGAAAGACTGTGAGACACCTAAGACCTAGTTTGATTAGGTGAAAGACTGCGAGATACCAAAGACCTAATACGACTAGGCAAAGTCCACGAGGTGCCAAAGAACTAGTTTGGTTATATGAAAACTTGTGAGGTACTAAACGGTTAGGGCAAATACCACAAGATACCAAATACTTAGTTCAGCTAGGCAAAAGACTGTGAAACACCGAAGACTTTTAGATGAGGTGGATTTCTAAAGTCCTCTATCGATGAAATATATTATTATTTAAGACCTTCCTCGGCAAGGGATATTTTATGAAGATCTCTAGATAAGGTGAATTTCTTAAGTCCTCTCTCATGAGGCATATTGTATGAAGAACTCAACACAAGGCAGAATTGTAAAACCCTCTATTAGTGATGCATATTATTTGAAGATCTCTATGTGAGGCAGATTTCTAAAATTTTTTCTCAGCAAGGCACATTATTCGAATACCTCTATGCGAGATAGAATTCTAAAGTTATCTATTGATGAGGTAAATTGTCTTTAGACCTTTATGCAAGGTAATTTTCTTAAACCCTTTATCGACGAGGCATATTATTTGAAGACCTCTACTTGAGGCAGATTTTTAAAGACCTCTCTCAGCGAGGCATATTATCTGAAGATCTCAATGCAAGGTGGAATTCTAAATTTCTCTATTAATGAGGCGAATTATTTGTAGACCTATATGCGATTCATATTTCTAAATCCCTCTATCGGCAAGACATATATTTGAATATCTCTATGTAAGGCAAATTTCTAAAGACCTCTCTCAGCGAGGCATTATTATTTGAAGACCTCTATATGAGGCGAAATTTTAAAGTCCTCTATTGACAAGGTAGATTATCTGAAGATCTCTGAGTGAGGTATTTTTAAACTTCTCTATCAATGAGGTACATTATTTGAAGATCTCTGTGTGAGGTGGATTTCTAAATTCTTCTATCGACTAGTAAAATCATACGAAGATATCTATGTGAGGTGGATTTCTGAAGTCCTTTATCACTCAAACATATTATTATTATATAAGACATCTATGTGAGGTAGGATTTTTTAAAAAACTTCTATCAACAAGGCATATTTTTTGAAAATATCTAAGGAGGAATAATCTTGAAGCCATTGAAGACTTGAAGTTGTTTGGAAGATTTAAAACTATTAAGGATCTACAAGTCCACATGCTGTGGCATTGAAGACCAAAAACTATAAGACCACACCACAATGTAACAACCATATAGTTATCCTTTACAAGCCCGTAGTTATGGCATATCCTTTAGTATCAAGATCCTCGACTCACATCACGACTCAAGCATCTAGTTGCTTTCATACCAAGCCCCTCAGCTCGCCTCCCAATATCTAGTTTCTTAGTTCACATCTCTATTTAGGCATCTAGTTGTCTCTATACCGATCTCTTCAGCTCATTTTTCTATTCATACACCAATCATCCTCCACACTGAGCTTCTTAGCTTGCCTCTATAGTATTGAGCTCATTAGTTCACCTCTTTAGTATTAAGCACTTCATTTCACCTCCTTATATCGAACTCATCAACTTGCTTCTCTATTTAGGCATCTAATTACCTTAACATCGATCTTTTCAGCTTGCATCTCTATTAAAGTGTCCAGTTGCCTTTAGATCAAGCTCCTCAGCTCACTTCTCTATTCAAGCATCTGACTGCCTCGATATCAAGCTCATTAGCTCACATTTCTATTAAGTATCTGATTGCCTCGACATTCAGCTTCTCAGCTTACATCTCTATTAAGGCACTAAATTGCCTTTAGACCAAGCTCCCAGCTTACCTATCTATTCATATATTCAGTTGCCTCTAGATAGAGCTCCTCAACTCGCCTCTCTATTCAAGAATCCAACTGCCTCTATATTGAGCTCTTAACCTCACCTTTTCCTTTTAAGCATTCAACTGCCTCTACGTTAAGCCCCATACCTTACTCCTATATCAATCCTTAATTTGGCTTCCTTATATGCAATGTGGATAAATATCGTCATGTTGAGATTATCTACTCTCTTAGCCTACTCCTTAATAAACTCATTTCAAACTAGGGATTGGGAGGCCTCTAATGTAGGATAAAAAAATGACTCATATTATATTAAAATAGAAGAAGCCTATGAAAAAAGCACCTTATCCATATGTCAAATAGACTTGGCCCTTGAGCTCGTTAATTACTAAAGCCTCCATATAGCCTAAATGGCGTTCGAGCTCTAAGCAGCCTAAGGATAGTGCAGCTCCAATTCGAGGTATAGATAACTCGAATTCCTCACAAAGATCTTCCAACTTGAATACAATCAACTCGTTCTCTTCCTAGATAAAGAGCTCTAATGGTGCCTTCACCATAAAGAAAGGTGACTAATGTCAAAATAAAGATATCATATCTCTACATTACTTAATTACATGTATGGTGTTAGAAGACTGACACAAAAACGACAACTTGTCTCATCAATTCAAACTTTTTTCCTCTCTACCATTAGGAAACTGTCATCTGTCTGCCTATTCTATTTATCGACCTATTGGAACCACTATACTAGAAAAGATTGCTCATTCATGCAAGTAAGTTTTCTCTTACTACAAACTCTCTATAAGAATTAGGAAGATATTGATTCTTCTTCCTCTAGGTTTCTTTAACTTTAGCCTACTAATTTAGACATGAAAAATTCTTGTCGAGTCATTCCAATGGAGCTCCACATTTTTTTTTAGAGATTATATTTTATCATTTTTCATATTAGGGATTCTCTAAAAATGGAATGAAATAATTTATTCCTCATCAATTATTATTGTAATATTTGCAATTTAGAAGATTGAATTATATTCAAATAAGTCAACAATGTGTGCGATCTCACCTAATTAAGAAAAACACATATTTTTTTTCTTTTTTTCTTTTTCTATTTTTTATCTGTTGTGCTAGCTAAGTCATAAGAAACGACGGGAAAAGATTTCCTTATTATAAAAACGATAGGTTGTTTTTCCTAAACAACTTGTCGTACGACCATGCAATCCCTATCGAGGAGAGACCTTGTGATCTGGCAACTGTGAAACACATCCTTATCTCCCTTTATCTTTCTTTCTGTTTAGTAGAACTGATTATAAATGAAAAATGTTTCGAATTGGAGGAGTTGTTCCAGTTGATTAAACTTGATTCTTTTAGAATTGATGAGTAAATTCCACTTTTATAATTCATTTCAAGATAATATTAATTGAACTTGCGTGTTAGTTACTTCCATGGATGATTAGTTTCTTGATATTAACATGTAGCTAATTACTGGGCTAATAAATGTTAAAAAAATAAAAATTACTTGAAAGTTAGCTTTTAATATCACTTTATTGCTAAAAGAAGATTAGTAGTTTGTCAAAAGTTTTTGATATGATACACAACTCATATAGAAACATAATGAATAGAAAAGAACAAAAATTTAGAAAATCAAGAGCATTGAGGATAAGTATTGTTTCAAATGTTCAATGTTCCCTATCAGCTGATCAATTGTAGTAGTGATGGTAAAACTCACTAACCACCTATATAAGATTTTTTAATTCTAAGGAAATATATAATAGCTATATCAATTGGCATGTTAAACAGTTCAGCTTTTTGCTCCTGTCAGCTTGATGAATATATCTCTCTTTTTCTTTTTAGAAGTTTCTGGAAAGGCTTTATAGAACTTCTAGCTTTCATGCTTACAATCTCATGGTGCCTCGGTTTGTCCATCACTTGCTTCTGATATGTTATTTGAACTTTTATTTTCCTCTGCTGCCTGCAATTGGCTAGTATTAACTGCTTCTTTAGTCAAGTTTCTTGATTCAGTTTCAGTATCTCTGATAGTTCCTGAAGTGGGTTCTTCAATGTCTTTTGATGTGTCCATAGTATCTGCATTTTTATCTACTCTTTGGGATTCATCTTCACTGCATGCAACAAGCTCAAACTTCTCCTTACTAGTCATGTTATCGTCTACTGAATCTTTAATTTCATTATAGTTTTGCCAAAGAGTTTGTTCCTGTCAATGAAAAATGCAGTTGCTTAATTGTTTACAATTGCAAGTGAATATTTGTAAGAAAACAAAAGTAAACATTATATTTTTACCTCTCCTTTTACTAATAACAACAGAAAATAGGAGAAAAAAAAAAAAGGTAAATACTAATACCTTTTCATTTCTGATTAATGTCTCCAATTCACAATGTATATTGGTTTTCACAGATTTTAAATCCTCCTTGGCTTCCCCATCGTTAAGCATAGGATCATTTATAATGGGCATTTCTTCGACTTCGCTCGATGTATTTTCATTTCTGGTTGATATCTCCAATTCATCATTTATGATTTTCATAGATTTTAAATACTCCTCGACTTCCCCATCATTAATTACAGGTTTGTTTATAATGGGCATTTCTTCGGCTTTATTCGAAATTTCCTGTTAATAAAAGGAGAAACAACAAGTTCTGTTATTTTATTAAATGAACATTTCTGCTCTCAAACACATCTTGAAGAGGAATTTTTAATTGTTAGCATTGTAAAGAAGAGATATATGCATAAGAAATCTATGGAAAATAAGTGAAATTTACTTTAAGACCATATTTTCCTGAGTATCAAGCTTTATGATTTATTTAAATCTGTCAAGTTGTCAAGTATTATAGTAGAACTGACCTTAAGTTTTTCAGACTTGCTATTGATAGATGGTTGATACGTTAACTGCTGTTCTTTTTTAGGTGAGACTGGACCTAAATTTTCAAGTATTTGGTCATCCAACAACTTATTTCTCACTTCATCCAATAACTTATCTCTCATTATTTTCTCCTCCATATCAAATTCTGGAACATCGGTGTTTATGTTATCAAATGGTGCTTGATCCGGTAAAATAGACTTTAGAGATGAAGATGAACTTGAAATGTTAGACACTTGATCAACTGTCATTTCTGGATATATACTTGATGTAGAGGGATCATTAAAACTCTGGTTTATCCCAAAAACTACAACTTCTTTGCAATTCTTATCTTCTGAAGAACTTCTCTCAGATCGTTTCGACAAGTCTACTGAAACTTCTTGCTCTATGAATTTTTCAATTCTTGCATCCCTATCTATATTAGCTTTCAAGTTTTCAGTTTCACGATCATTTACTTGAACTAATACTGGATCATCCATGCTATAAACCATGTTCACCTCCTCTGCAGACTTCTCATAAGGATTCAATGATTCCTGTTTGAATAAAAAAATCTTACATTAGTGAGTCCAACAATTTCATGGAATTGTTTTATTTCAAAACATACAGAAAAATAATTAATTTTAATTATTCAGGAATGGGACAAATAACTTTTGATTCACCAAGTTTGCAGATAGATAGAAAGTAAGCATAAGCAAAGCAAGCACTAGAAACTTGTTTAGCCAAGTATATATTATTGCTTTAAGGATGATTAGTAAAATACTTTATAAACGAACCTGTTGCTTCTGCAAAAATCCTTCATAAGGTGTCAAAGTTCTTTCAATTGAATTTTCTGATGGAACTTCATGTAATGTATTAGGGGGCCTTTGTTCCCCTACTTGTTCTGCATCATTGAAAATCTTATGATCAGAACTAATTTTGTGATATCGACTTTCTTGAGCTATTTCATTTCTTGAAGTTGATGCAATTGGATCGAATAGGCCTCTTGTAGTTTCCTCCTTATCAACTTCATTTACTTTGGGAACTAGAGCATGAGGTGAGACTCCCCACATTTCTTCACTGCCAGAAGTAATTTCCTTCTTTATATCCCCATCGTAAGTCAAGGACTCTCCATCATTAGATGAGGCAGATCCATCTTCTGTTAGTGGAGGCGAACCCATTTCTGAGACCTCTACTTGCATATCAGAAGCTATGGAATGGGTAGGGGTATGCCAAGGTACATTATTAGTGTAAAGTAAATGGTTCTCTATTCTTGATCTATCAATTGTAGCCGGGCTAGCAGCATAAGAGAGTTCAGTTGGAGTTCTGGCCTTAGGAATTGGACAAGGATTTGAATTTGGTGAAGGAATTGGATAAGGATCTAAATTTGGTGAAGGACTAATCAATATCTCAGGAAATATAAAAACAGGAGGTTCTATTGATAAAGCTTCAGTTTTTTTCACTTTAATGATCTGTTCATTATCGGAAGATAATGATGATGAACTTGACTCATTTTTGTCGTGCTTGATGGCGTTTGTCCCCGTTTCGCTTCCTATTTCTAAACTTGACTCCTTGCCATTGTTATTCTCTATCTTCTTACCTTTCATTTCTATCCTACTATGCTCGACTTCTCCATCCCCCTCTTCAGGTTGGTTTATATCCTGATTGGAAGATTCACCCTCTTCTGTCACAAGATCAGTAACACTCAAGCTACTTGAGCTACGTTGCAACTTACTTTCTCCATCTTGGGAGGTACTTTCTCCGCCATGGGAGGTACTTGCTCCACCTTGGGAGCCTTGTTGGGATAATAAATGATCTACTAGCCAATCATGTTCTCCCTTATCTGCAAAATGTTCATTGATTTAGCTTTAGTAGTGGTGAAAAAGAAACATAAAAAAAAAAGAAAATGTTGATTCACCTATCTGCTGCCTTCTAAATCTTGAATTTCCTCCAATAACATTATCATTGTACCTACCATCCAATGTAAAAGAAGGTCCTGAATTGAAGCTCTCATGCCTGCAAAAGAACAAATCTTTCTGGTGAGCTGTCATGAATTCTTGCTGGAAACTATCAGCCATAAGATTCGGCTTTTCTTCAAATGGATCATAAGGAAGGTCGAATGGATTTCGAGCTGGTAACAAAACAGAAGGGGCTGAACCAGGAATTTGCTCATCAGGATTACTAGGAACATCAAAAGGATTGCTTCTTGAAACTAAAACAGGAGCAACTGGAATTGGAATATTATTGTGAGCACTAATTAGTATTTTTTCTGTTCGCATTTTGAACAACTTTCTTACTCTCCTTCTTGCAATTAGACTTTCCAATCTCTTATTTCTTTCTAACTCAGAAATTCCAAGATCCATTAAATTCTTTTGATCATCTTCAGTCCATTCTACAGCTTTGTTTCCAGTTTTTTTTGTCTCTTCTTCTTCATCCTCCGATTCGGAGCTCGAGCTTTCCAACTCTGCCTCTCCACCACCACCACCATCAAATTTTGCAGCCTGCTCTTCCACCCTATTTAAGGATATAAGATCAGACTTTGACCCTTTAGTGAAAGCTCCATTGTTTTCACCAATAGATGCATTTCGTGACACACTCTCTCCATTTTTCGAAGAAGAAGTCTTGTTCTTCTCTGCGATTTCTCTTGGTTTTTCTTCTTTAGTACAAATAATGTTCTTTTCCTTCATAACTGCTTGTTCTGCTTCCAATTCTTTATTTTTCTCTTTAACATTTCTTCGTAAAATTGTTGTATTGACAACAAGATCACAAGCTCGTGGCTCGGATTTTATTGATGATATTGCATGATCCTTCTTCTCATCTTTCACTTTACTTTGAATTTTCTTAGAACATTTTGAAAGCAAATAAAATCGAATAAAAACAGCAATGCAGGCAAGAAATGGAGAAGAGTAAATCAAGAAAATGAAAACTTCAGTAAAAAAATAGTAAAGAACAAACAATAGTACTAATATAATTGAAACAAATGGATACTTTTGCAAAATTCTAAAGCAAATGTTAATAGAAATTTTAAGCATTCTCCATATAAAAGATCTAATGTGCTTTGCTTCAATACCCATTTTCTAAATTTCTTTAAAACAATCAATAAACAACCAATAAAAAGAGATTTAAATTCATTAAAAATAATCGTTCAAGTGATTAGATAGAAAACAATGGGAAATAAAATTTATGTTAAAAACAGTAACTGGGAAATCAAATCAATGGGTAGTTTAAAAAATTGAAGGTTATAAAATGACTATTAGACAAAGAAAGGGCAGCTTTTTCCAGAAATGAAGACCAAAGAAAATTTGTGATTTGCTCTCAATAGAATTGGAAATATGGAGTTTCATTTTTAGAAATTTTTTGTTTGGTTGAGAGTTATGTAAGATCCTTTTATTTAGGACTTACATTTACTATTTTTATGAATAGAACAAAATAAAAAACAAGTGTCTTGCTGGTTGTTAACGTTTCATGAAGCATGAAATGTTTTTTCTTTTTTGAGAAATACGAAACCACTAATTTTTAAGCCAAAGAAAAATGTATAAATATTTTAATAAACAAAATATAATTTATTTATCAATAAATATTTGGATTAATTATATTGGAGTAGCCTTCATAACTATCAAATCTCGAGTTAAAACATCAATGTTGAGCTTTAAACCTCTTCAATAGGAATAAATACTAACTCTTAAGTCCTCCAAAAGACTAGGGTGATTGAGACGTAAACTAATGATAAAAATTTGTCGGCATTAAAATGAATTTCGCAAAATTTAAATTCAATCCGTTTAATAATAAAAATATTTATTCGCCATCTTCCCTATTTTGAGTCTAATCGAATCAGATAATAAAGCGGAGTGGAGCGAGACAGATACAAATATATATTTTTTTATTTTTCCTTTAAGAAATATATATATATATTTTCAAATATCTATATAATAAAAAAATATTATAAATTATATATAAATAAATTATTAAAAAATAAATAAAATATAATATATATAATCAGGTCGGATCAGATTCGGGACGGATATTATCGTTACTCGAATCTGACCTAAACTCATTATAGATATAAAATAAAAAATTCACTCCACCCCATTTATTAATCCGATGAATCAAATATCTACGAGTTGGATCAAAATTATGATGCCTAATTCCTACATACAATAAACATTGAAAAAGAAGATGAGAAAGAAATATTTGGCATTAGTTTATTACCTTGAACCAAAAAAACTAGAGAGAGAGAGAGAGAAAATAATGTAAATTTTGTTTTTTTAAGTAATTCAATTTGTTGATTGATCTACATTTATGGTCTCTAACAAAGATAATTGATTAAAAATTATGTGGACAAAGTTATAAAGGCTCTTTTTCATGTTATCTCAATAATCCAGTAATTATATGTCTTAAGCCGGTGAGAATAAACTGGAAAAAATTGCAAATTATACTTTTTTATATGTTAAAATGTTGGATTCACTCTCCATAAATTCACGAGTCTCATTTATTTGTAAGTATAAAGTATATTTTTTTAGTGCATTTAGTGTATTTAATAAATTGAGTATTTATTCTTCAAAATATAATATTAAATATTGAACAATTAATTGATTAATGAGAAGTTAATTAAAACAAAAGTGTGTGTATATATATATTCTAAATTTAATTATTTAATTATTATAATTTAAAAAAAAAAAACATATATTAATAATCAATATAAAATCACGAGTTGGAAATTATTTGAATCACAAGCAATACATGTACATGTTTGCCAATAGATTACAAAAATATTAAAAATAAACTAGTTAGTCCCTACACAAATTTCAATATTTTTTCCATCTGTTTGAGCATCATCATCATTTTTTTTTTTTCTCCATTTCCCTTGTTTTCAAATGGGAAAATTTTATTTTGAAACTCCTTAATTTATTTTGTTTTATTTATTAGACACCTAAAATTTTATTTATTCATATTAAATTTTTATTTTTTTCATATTGATAACATTTTTAATGGTAAAATTAAAATTGATAAGAATTGTTTATACTAATTTTTCACTATGAAAATTATTGAAGTTATAAAAAAGGAAAAAAAAAAAAACTCAATTTTGCCTATATTTTAAATTTTTTTTTTTTTTTTTTTTTCTTGATAAGATTTCAAGTGGGTGGAATTTTACATTGAAAATAAAAGAGATTAAGGATAGACATATAAATGAAAATGACTCACAAACATATTGTCTTAAAATTTTAGATTGGAGTATAATATTAAGCACATAAGCATGTCAATACCCATTATGGAGATAGAAAGAATTCATAAACCTATTATATTAAAATTTTGAATTGGAATATATTGTCAAGTTCATGAGTATATTGGTTGAAGTGTAGTGTCATACCGCCCATTCTGGAGGTGAGAAGGATTCATAAACCTATTGCCTTAAAATTTTAAGTGGGAGTGTAGTGTCAATCCACCCATAATGGAGGTGGAAAGAACTCATAAATCTATTGTCTTAAAATTTTAGACTAGAGATTTTTGTCAAGCCCATGAGTATGTTACTCATCAATATTCTTTATGGAGATCTTCCAAATTAAGTGCGCTCTTTGATTCCAATAATTGGTATCAAAATCGATGAATTGTTAGGATTTTAAGTTGTGGAATCCCACATTAGAAATAAAAGGGATTAGGGAGAAACCCATAAGTGGAAATGACCAACGCCCATGAATTGCACCCTCCATGCATGTGGAAAAGTAAGGTGACTCTCGATGTATCCTAATCGACCTATCTAATGGAGTATTAAGACTATTTACCATAAATACTCAAATCTTCCTATCAAGGGGAGCTAAAATTTAATATGAAAGCTCACACTTGAGAAATAGATTGTTAGGCAGGGGGTGGAAGCCAAAATTGACCAAACTAATTAAATTGAACCAAATTGACCAAATTAAATCGAAATCGATAGTCTTATAATTGGTTGTTTTGGTTTCAGTTTATTAAATAGAGCAAACCGAAAGTTTAATTTGATTTGCAATTTGAGCATTTTTTTTTATTTCAAACCAAATCGAACTGAAGTTATATGTACAAAGTTTTTTACTATTATTATAATTAATTATGTTTAGTTTTATTTTATATACACCCACATAATTTTTTTTAGCCTATCATTAGTTTAAAATTTAAAGAAAAATGATCATTTATAAAAATTAACTATAAATAAATAAAAAAGTGTAATACCTATATTTTTGAAATATTTTTTTTAAAAGTATATTTTATTTATAAATAATAATTATTTTATGAATATTTAATTAAAGTTATGAATATAAAAATATTTTTGAAATTTATTATATTTTAAAGAAACAAATACTTAAAAGTAAAAGGGAAACGTATTTTTCAAAATTAATTTTAATTTTAATTAGTGTCATATTATTATGTGTTATTTAATAATTTAATTTTTATACTCATTTATTTAATTAAAATAAATTATTTTAGATTATTTAGAATTATTATAGAAATTATTTGGATGGAAATTATAGAAAAATATTAAATTTATCGTTGATTTTAGAATTTTCGGACAGTGAATAATCAGAAATTGTGTTTTTATTGAATGTAAGAATTAAGATGAATTTATTATATTAATTTGAAAATTATTGTGGAAATTAGGTGGTCAATATTTATGGAATTTAAATACTGAAAAGTTAATTTATTTGAGGAGTAATTTAATGAAATAGATAATTAAATTAAGTTTATAAAGAGATTAAATTAAGATAATTATTGAAATTTGATAAATGGATTACTCACTACTATTATTATTGGTACATTGGTATTGATGGATTATAAATTAGAATTGAGTTGGAATGTTTATTTAATTACTATAAGTAATTAATTATTTATTTGGATCAAATGATTGAGACATGTAAAGTTAATTATAAATATTTTATTGCTGAGTTGGAGACCCAGAAGGGGTCAATTGATTGATAGTGTTGGATTTGGGTCGATGGGCTGATTATTAGAAGTATTTTTGTTTTTGGAGGTTATGTTCTCTTTTAGGAGAGATTATGCCAAAATTTTGGCAAATTCTCGAAATTCGTTCTTTATATTTCTAAGTCAGTATTTGAGTATTATTCTAATAAATCTCATATATGGTATATGTATTTCATATTGTCGTCAAGAGGTGTTCCGAGAGAGTCAACCAGTTTGATGATCGTCAAATTTGTGAGTTGATATATTTTAATTTAACTCTGCATCTAAGCATAACAAGTAAGCATTGAATAAATGTGAATATATATATATATATATATATATATATATATATAAGCTTTTATTATTGCATGAGATTTAGAAGCATGATGTATGTCTATGTCATATGATATAATGCTGATGATATGTATGTATGTGGTTGCGATGAAAAATAAGATGATATGGAATCCAGTTGCACTAACATAGAAAACAGTAATGATATAACATGATATGATATGATATAATGATGATGTTATTATAGGAATTGTTTGGTTTGAGTTAATCTCACCGTAACTCCTGGATATGGACAAAAGAGTATATGGATGTCGGGTTTGAGTTAATCTTACCATGACCCCATAGTTGAAATTTAAGAGAGCCAAGGGAGGAGGTTAGCTTCCCATTTACGATAAACGAAAACATATTGTGGTTGGATTCCACATATATTTTTCATCATGAATGTTACATATGTTTATGGATGATTATATATAATGTGATACTTCATATAGCGTAATAAATGGCATGCATGTTAAATTAAATTATATCAGTTCATTGAGTCGAAAGCTTACCGCTGTTCAAATATGTTTTTTCCAGGTTTCGGGTTGAGTTTACAAAGATTAAGTTTTTAAGTTAAGTATTCCTGCCTTCTATTATTCAGACAGTAAAATTATTTTATTTTGTTATGTAATTAAGTCATTTCATTATATTAAAATCTCTAGAGTTCCGCATTGTTATAATAGTGCTAGAATTATGGTTGTAATTCTATTGTTACTGCGTTGAGCAAAAATTTTTAATTGATAATGTTAAGTGTATGATATCAACCATGAGTGGCTAGGTAATAATGTAAATTTATTGAGATTATTTATGTCAGGTGGACCCTTTATCTTTACTTTGTGACAGTTACAACTGTCATATTGCAATTTTATCGTTTAATGGTAAGTCAGGTTTACTACGGGTTCTGGAAGCCTTATGCTTTCTCGTTTCCTAGTGCTGATCACATGCCCAATAGGGTTGGATCGTGACAAATGTGATATCAGAGCAAAGGTTCTGCGACCTTTAATATGTATAAAGTTGAAGATTTTAGATGGTCTAAGTTCTTGTAACATGCGGAGTATATGATTCCTTTTCGTCTTGTTGAGTCTCTTTTTCCTCTAATCCAACGTTATCCTTATGTTGAATTGTTACTATTGTTAGTATGATTATGTATAAATGTTATATGTTTTGTTGGTATAATGAGCTTAAAGACTCTTCTCATAATGAGGACAGATGATGTTGATAGTATCCTTTAAGTAATGATGACTCATTAGATGCTAAGATGGTCAAGGTAAAAATAAGGTTAAATGTATTTTAAGAGAGTAAGACTGTGAAATCATGTTTATTGATGAATGTGAAAGAAACCTAAGAAAAAATAAATAAATTGAAATATGTGATTTTCTGGAATATGATATTTTATGTATGATATGGAAATGAGACTTCTGGGGAACTATGATATAGGAGATTTGTTCAGAATCAAGATTAATTATGAGCGTTGATTACATGAATATAAAGATAACAATGAATAATAAATAATATTTTTTTAGGATTTTAGAGCAATGATGTGAATTATACTTGTAAATAAACAGTAAATAATGAATGATGAGTTCTAAGAATTAAAGAAATAATATGAGGTATAGGTAAAATAAGATATGTGAATCAGCAGTTAAAAGAAATTGTGTATGTTAATGAGTTTATTGAACAAAAGAATTGAGGGTGATTAAAGTTAATGAATAAGTTGAATGATAAATTATTGATTGAATGTCATAAATATGAAAAGTGTTTAGAATGTAAGAATGTTCGTAAAGGGAATGATCATAAATCAAGGAATATTTTTAATAAGTGAACTATGATGATTTAATAATGAGTTTCAAAGTTTGAAATGTTAATATTAATAAATAAATGAGTAATGGATCAAAATTCATAACTAATGAAATAATATATATATTTAAGAATAGTGTTGAATTAATGAATCAGATATTAATTGAAATTAATATGTAAATTAATAAAGAGTAATTGGTTTTCAATATACAGACTTGAGGGTTTATTTAGGGATAAACAATTTAAGTTGAGAAAAAGGAAGTTAAATTACCAAATATATGGAATTTGGTAAGAGTTAGCATGTATAGTAAAATTAAAGAATTGACGGATTAGTTATCATGTATGTATCAGTTAAAGATTTTAAGGTAGTATACCAAAGTGCGCAGTAGAATATTGTGAATTGTACTTAAGTAAGTGAGCCGTGTGTTAGTATGAAAATTCAATGACGAATTTTTTTTATGGGGGAAAGAATTGTAATACCCATATTTTTGAAATATTTTTTTTAAAAAATATATTTTATTTATAAATAATAATTATTTTATGAATATTTAATTAAAGTTATGAATATAAAAGTATTTTTGGGACTTATTACATTTTAAAGAAACAAATATCTAAAAGTAAAAGGGAAAAGTATTTTTTAAAATTAATTTTAATTTTAATTAGTGTCATATTATTATGTGTTATTTAATAATTTAATTTTTATACTCATTTATTTAATTAAAATAAATTATTTTAGATTATTTATAATTATTATAGAAATTATTTAGATGGGAATTATGGAAAAATATTAAGTTTAACATTGATTTTAGAATTTTCGGGCATTGAATCATCAAAAATTATGTTTTTATTGAATGTAAGAATTAAGATGAATTTAGTATATTGATTTGGAAATTATTATGGAAATTAGACGGACAATATTTACGGAATTTAAATACTGAAAGATTAATTTATTTGAGGAGTAATTTAATGAAGTAAATAATTAAATTAAGTCTATAAAGAGATTAAATTAAGATAATTATTGAAATTTGGTAAATAGATTACTCACTATTATTATTATTGGTACATCGACATTGATGGATTATATATTAGAATTGAGTTGGAATGTTTATTTAATTGCTATAAGTAATTAATTATTTATTTGGATCAAATAATTGAAACATGTAAAGTTAATTATAAATATTTTATTACTGAGTTGGAGACTCAGGAGGGGTCAATTGATTGATAGTGTTGGATTTGAGCCGATAGGCTGATTATTAGAAGTGTTTTTATTTTTGGAGGTTATGTCCTATTTTATGGGAGGTTCTGCCAAAATTTTGGCAAATTCTCGAAATTCGTTTTTTATATTTCTGAGTCAGTATTTAAGTATTATTCTAATAAATCTCGTATGTGGTACATATATTTCAGATGTATTCCTTATTGTCGTCAGGAGGTGCTCCGAGGGAGCCAACTAGTTTGATGGGCGTCAAATTTGTGCGTTGATATATTTTAATTTAACTCTGCATCTAAGTATAACAAGTAAGCATTGAATGAATGTGAATATATATGTATATAAGCTATCACTATTGCATTAGATATAGAATCATGATGTATGTTTATGCCATATTAT
>CANXYC011401486.1:0-11287 GCA_948193065.1 Aleurites moluccanus
ATATAATAATTATGTAATAATAATAATAAAATCTTAATTTAAACATTGACTAATAAAATCACTAAATAATTTAAAATATTAAAATAATTAACTCAATAATTAATGAATAACTAATAATTTATAATTCATCATATAATAAAATAATATCAAAATTTATACTTAAAAATCTAATTTTTTTTTCTTTAATTTAATTTTTTTTCTTTACTTTATATAATAAAATATTATATAATTGATAAATATTTTTATATTCATTAAATATCATTCAAAATATTATTATTCTTTGATTAAAAATAACATTTTAAAATTAATAAAAAAATTTTTTGGGTGTTATACATGTTGAGGAAGAAATTCATGAAAAACTATCAGAAGTAATCATTGCATGAATACATGGCAGTCGTGACTCTTTATCCTGAATATTTTATACTTCTTCATGTCAATACAATGGCCCATATTAGAAATACAACCGTCTGGAAAATGAAGACTCTTCACCCACTCACATACAGTCTTCTTACCGATTTTGTCAATTGAATAGCATGCCTTTGGATATTTACCCGTCGTTTCATCCTTTTCAAGCTCGGGTATTTTGCATAAAATTTTCAAATCTCCTCTAGTTTTTGCATTATCTTTCATCTTTCCTTGTATATTCATCATAGTGTTAAACAATCATTGAAAACATTTTTTTCAATGTGAATTACATTCAAATTGAGTCGAATAAGAAGGGAAGACCAACAAGACAAATCCCAAAATATGTTCTTTTTTCTCTAACCAATTGACCTACTAATAATACACATTATGCTATTCTCCATCGACTTTAGTCATCTTTTTTAGTCCTAAACCCTCAATTTCTTCAAGTATCTCTTCTCCAGACCGTATAGAAGGAGCAAGAACATCAACCTTCTTGCCCTTTATGAAATGGGTATGATCACGTCTCCACGAGTGATCAGAGGGTAATAATTTTCAATGATTATCAAACCAACATTGTTTCCCACCATTTGGCACAGTGTTTCATCCCTATAATATGGACAAGCTAGTTTTCGTTAATTACTCCAACCAAACAATATACCTTATGCAGATAAATCACTAATTGTCCATAGAAGAGCAACTCTCATTTGAAAATTTTGCTTTTTTGATACATCATATGTCCAAACTCCATCATTCTCACAACTGTTTCAATTTAGCAATAAGCAAACTATAAGTACACATCTAGTTTGTGCTTGGGAGGCACATCGAGGCATAGTCTAATGGTAAGTATATATTCTCCTGGACAATAGACCAAAGATCGATTCCTCCTCTCTAATGCGAAAAAAAAAAAAAAGGTACTTGGGATTGGAAGGACCTGGCACAATTATAGTGAGGAACATATACTCCTCTTTCATGAATAACCATAGAGGAAGATTGTATGGAGTTACTATTATGGGCCAAGATGAATATTGTTGATCAAATTATACGAATGGCTGAAAACTATCTATATACAGTCCTACATTTCTCTTCTTAGATGTAGAAAAAATATGAGTTTAGTCAAAATGCTTCCATGCTAGACAATCAGATGAATGTCAAATAATGCCTTCATCCTCCATATGGTTAGCATGTTATGTCATATCCTTAGTAGTGGCTTTCGAGGCATACAATCTTTGTAGCCTAAGAGTAAAAGGTAAGTATTACATCTTCCTATATATAACTTTTTTCTGCCGTTTTGAATAACCCCTTCTTGCTCCCTTAAACCTTGGAAATGTATATAACTTGCAAATCTCCAATTCATTATCTTCTCTCCAAAAAATCATGCACCCATTATTGCAATAGTCGATCTTCTCAACAGAAAGACCTAAACCCTTCACCAACTTCTTATTGTTGTAGAAGTTGTCGACTATCATGTTATCTTCAGACAATATTTCATTCGTAAATTCACATATCTAGTCATAACATCTTTCTGTAGATGGGTTTTAGACTTAATGTTTAATAATCTAACCACAACATATAACTTGGAATGTTTAGTACAATCTGACCAGATATCCTCATTCATTGTACTAAGAATATAATACAAATATTGAGCAGAATTTGGAGATTCCTCTTCCTCCGTTGCATTCCAATTAAAATATAGTCTCATTGCATCAAAAACTAATCTCTGTATTGGAGTTAATGAACTTTCAAATTTAAAAACCATCATTATAAATATCCTCCTATGCAATCCCAAAATTCTTTGATTCCCCATAAAATCTTCACACATAATGATCTTTAATAAATTCTACTTGATAACTTGAAGCTTCACCATATCGACGGATTCAAAACCACGATTTAGACACTTTTTCTTATAGCAAGGACACCTCATCATCCTTTTATTTATAACTCTACCGTGCGTAATAGCAAACTCAAGAAACTCATAACTCCTTTCACGTATTCAGGTTCTAAAAGGTGATCTCTTAGTCTAATATACATCCATTGTCGATCCAAATTCATATTTCTACAAAGTCAAATTATCAATATTAAGTAAAATATAACTCATATAAGAAGAGAAAATTTTACACCCTACTTTGTCACTAAGAATAAATCTTTTGTATTATATCTCCTTTCTTAAAGGGTAAGAATCTAACCATTTAGAAATGTATTCCTAAACAATGTAATTACCGATACTCATGTATTAACAGATTGAAAGAATTTTCGGCAACATCTCCCATTATTCTCTAAATGTATAAATTGAAAAACGGTCAATAATATGTTAATTCATTTTTCACTATGCATTTGAAGAACATATAAGGGATGTCACTAAAATTTGAATCAATCTACACATAAATGAGTTGTCCACCTCGATGTAAAGGATGATATTTTCTAACTGTTCATATTAAACAATTCGGTGACTCTCACTATCCAAGTGAGAAGGACACCAAACGGTTAACTAATGTTAACATAAATACTCTAATTAATTATTAATGCTCTCGAAATTCCGACAACATTTCCTCTATAATTGTGATAGAACCCTCTACATTAATCACATAAATTTATTTTCAATTACGTTCAACAAGCACCATAATTCATATCGAGACTAAAATTTCTAACAATAAATAAATAATTATATACAATCATTATTTATTTATTTTTTCTATAATCAATCGAAACAAAACTTATATTAAAAGGAAAATAAAGAAAAAAAATCACTCTAACAAAGGTAAAATAAAAAAATTAATAAATTAAATATATTTAGTAGTTTCCATTTTTTGATGATTTAATTCTTTTATCATTTTTCATTATCTAAAAGAGTCTTTTTATTTATTTGTTTGTTTATTTTTTGAACTTGAAAGAGTCTTTATTAGGTCTATTAATGAATATGACCACTTATTTTGGAATCTAATGTTATATTAAATATTAGATAACTATGTGATATATGTATATATTTTTAGGATGGATCCATATGAATGTAATAGACCTAATTTAGAACATCTTAGAAAAGTTAACGCCTTATTCTCATTCATTAATTAAGCTTAATTCAATAGTATAAAAATGAAAATAAATATAATTTGTATTAGTTTTTCTTTTAACTTTTATTTTTAGTTAAAAGAAAAATATTGGAATATGAATTTATTGTGAAATTCATAATTAATAAGAAGATAAGTCAATTTACTTATCAATCAAACTAAATCTAGGAGTAGTATTCATTATTTTTATTAGTCTAAGACTTCTAATTTTAAATTGTATAGCCTAATATATGTACATATAAAAAAATTGAATTGAAATGTTGTTTATAAAATTTGAGGGAATCAATCAACTTTTTGAAAATCTAAGTAATTTTATCAATTTTTTTCTCTGTCATTATATTTGTATAGATCCTAATTAAAGTTTATAAAAATTTATATATTTAATATTTTTTTTTTTTTAGTTGGACTATTTATAATAAACTTGACCCATATATTTTATTTGTATTAATAATCAAAATTATCATAATATAATATTTTAATTTAATAAAAACAATTATAATATTTTATTCATGTTAAAATATTTTTAAAATATAAATTAAATAAAAAATAATAAAATTCATGCAAAATGCCGATTGCTTTGCAGAAATGACCAAAGTTTTTAATTTAATAATATTTTCTAATTTAATCATATTTTAGATTTTAAATTTTAAATTTAATAATATTTTCTAATTTCAGACCTAATTATTTCCATACTTACAATTATTTTCATAAATTATAAAAAATTACAGAAATTAATATTTAATAATTAAAAAATTAAAAGTTACAAACCACAAAACAAATAAATTATTAAACCAAAATTACAAATAACAAACAGAAACAAATATACAAACATAATTCAAACAAATCAAAATAAAAACAAAGCAAACAAAAATTAAAAATAAATCAAACAAACAAACAAATAAAGAAAAAAAACAATTTAAAAGAAATATTAAACAAACATAAATGACAAAGGAGAGGACAGAACGGTGAATGACGAGTGGCAGAAGCTGAGAACGGCGACCGATAAGGTTGAAAAAGGCAACTGGCAACTGACTTCACATTGACAAAAGGGCATATCGAGGAAGAGAAAAACCAAAGAGGGAGGGAAACTAAAAACTGAAACGGTGCACAAAAAAGAAAATATAGGGCTATATTAGCTTTATACATGCGGAATAGCGACGTATTTGTCCCTCGCTATTTTATTTAAAATCTTTCACTATTTCGCGATAAAGTATTAAATTTCATTACCACATCATCAAACTTTGCAATGAATTTGTGAGAGAAAATTTTCTCGCTAATCTATCGTTGCCACTTAGCCTCGAGTGTTCCCGCCATGAAATAGCGACAAATTTATTCTCTTGTTAATTAGTTACAAAGTACTCATTATTTTATCGCAAATTTTGTTGTCGTATTTTTTATGAATTTTTTAATTTGATTTCAATTTTTGTTGTTGTCCCTCACTAGTCTCTCGCTAAATAGCGATGGATAGTAGCCATTGTTAACATTCGTCGCTAAGCAGTAAATTTTTTGTAGTATTTGTTACACCCCAAAATCACCGGTGTGACGGTTCTTGGGTAAGGGTAGGCATAAAACCACCGTACACCCGTACAACCTTTAGCTAACTTGGATCAAACATTCAACACATACTAGTATCATGCCAAACATTCATATCTAATATATCTCATCAACCTGATATGATATTTCCTCTTGTTCCTTACCAATCAAAAAATAATTCTAATATTGATATGGAACAAGGGAAAGTCTACAATGTCATCCATGGCAACAAAAGAATAAGCAACATCACACACATTTTCATATCCCCCATTTCAGGAGATATGACGGTCCTAGGGTATGAGAAATGCATAAAGTTACCTAAACCCATAGAACCCCATTCTGCATTTCTATAGAAAATTCGCCATAACTATTTTACTTTTACAATCTAATACCCATGACCCAAAGTCCCTCTCTTCATAACCAACATTAACACAACTTGTACAAATCAACACTTCTAATCCTATACGCATCTCATACTACAATGTACATGCCACATTTATTATCATTTTCTCCAATCAAATACTACACTGAATATATAGTGTAATAATTACATCTCATTAACATAGCTTCATTTTACATTATCATTACTAAATTCATTATTACATATCATGGAGTTACTATAGAAAGATCCATATATACAAATAAGGAGTCATTACATAGATAAGGAAAATTTCACTCCTGAAGGAAGAAAAAGGAAATAGAATCGTCGCTATCTATCAAACCCTGAAAAGGATAAACCACAATGGGGTGAGACGAATCTCAGTGAATAACATATATATTCCCTCACTTGTGAGGCTAGGTGCTCACAAGGATGGTCATTCAATAACAAATTACAATATTCCAAAACAGTAATATCAATGCCAAGAAACAAGATTTTCAATGGAATTCAATATCAAGTTTTAAGTACAATATATTTCAATAGGAACAATCATATAATCAATAACATTGGTCACTTGTAAGAAAAGACTGTGAACCAAATGTTCTATATCCATGACAGTTAGCAAAATCCAATAAACAATAGACAGAGGTTATAATTAAGTAGAATGTCAATAGTCATACAATTGATCAGAATGTATAACTAGGACCTTAATCCCCTCCTAGATAGGGTCCCCAATACAATACACTGTGCACAACGCCCGATAAACAAACATCTAGCCCATCGGGAGAGTAGTAGTATCAATGGTCCCGTATATATATAGGGTAAGTAGAAATGTTGTCAAATAATGAACATCAATCAATACATTTATATATATATATATATATATATATCGAGGATTTAATTAACAATGGCTACATAATCAAGAAGCTTTAATAATGATATAATTTCTTAGGGAAGATTCAAGGAAACAATATACAATGTTGACAAGTAAAGAAATATATATGTTACTCACCCCAAAATCTAATATGTCCAACCACCTAGCACAAACTAAAAGGGTGGTCTTCCATTTCCTTGTCTTTTCCTTTATTTCTTCTTTTTTCAGCTATAATAAACATAAATCTCAATTTAGAAACCTAATTTCATTAAAATACAATAAGCAAACCTAAATTCTAGACAACATTCACAAATCCTGAAATTTCTACCCGAGCATATGCTGATATTTCACTTATAAATCTTTATGTGAAGGTCCAAATACTACTATGTTCTCATTAAATTTTATATAAGACATAATGACACATTTCTCATGTTTTGACTTTCCCCTGATTCGGAACTTAAGGTCCTCATATTTATCAATTTCAGAAGGGTTACATTTCTGAAATCTCTAACCCAAGCCAGTCTGTCTCAGGGGTCCATAGTTAGCAATACAGTGAGAATTTGACAAAACTTCCAAAAGAAAAAATATTTTTGACATGTATATATACAAAGTTTATGTTTTGAATATTGTCAAATTCCTATATTAAGAGCCTCAAAACTTAGCTCCAACTGTCTGCTGAGTCTCAGGAATTTCACAGAAATGAAACCCCATCCGAGTCAGTTAAGTTTGGATACTTATATCTCCCAACACAGAAAGATTTAGTCAAAATATTCTGAAGAATATATATTCTACATATACACAGTTACAAATTTTGTGTTTTGTATATTTTCAAATGCTATCCCTAAGGTCATGAAAATAGAGCCCAAAATTTCTGTCAAGCCACAGGAAATTTCTGAGATGGAAAATTTCAGAATTCCCAATCAATTTCTCTACTCTAAACATATCATCCTATCATTTAATCATTCAAATAACTCATCAAAAATAAATTTTGAAACTTGTTAAGAAATTTACCTTTAAGAAAAATTGCTCCAAATCTCTATCTAAACCCAAATAATTCAATTAAGTGTTGGGGGAAATATTATTTGTGAAAAGATTTATGCTAAAATCAAAAGATTTTAGGAAGCTAGAAGAACAAATTTTCCATGGAGAAGGACATGAAATTTTCGGTCATGAAGAAGAAAGGAAGAAAATAATAGCTTCCTTTATCATACTTATATATATATATAATAAATGGCCCAATAGAAAAATTAGAGAAAAAGAAAAAGAAATAAAGAAAACAATATAATTAAATCATTTTAAATTATATAAATAATTATATATATATATATATATATATATATATATATATATATATAGACACTTTTGTTGACTTTTTAGACTAATTCTTGATTAATTAGTAATTAATCAATTAATTAACTTTTAAGTATTTTTAATTTAATTTACTTTGCTATAATTTTTAATACTCTAGCATTTTCAACTATATTCATATTACCCATTTTATTCGATTTAATATTCATTTAAATTCCATAATTCACTTTAATGTCTATTTTCCATTAATTTTCGGTTATTGCTCTCTGGAGAGTTAAAAAAAATTCCTACCCGATTTGGGTTTCCTAATATAATCGTTCGGGTTATTACATTTTACCCCCTACAAATAAATTCATCCTCGAATTTAAAAACATTCTTACCTCATGAAGAAAACATATGAGGATACTTCTGTTGTATAAGAAATTCACTTTCCCAAGTGGACTCCTCAGTACTTTGATTTCTCCATAGCACTTTCACCATCGGAATCTCTTAATTTCTTAACTTCCGCACTTGTTTATCCACAATCTAAATAGGAATTTCCTCATATGACAAGTCTTTATCTACTTCCATTTCTTGCATTGGAAGAACATGTGATGGATCCAGTACATACTTTCTCAATATAAAAATATAAAAGACAGGATGTACGTGACTTAAACTCGAAGGAAGAGCTAAGCGATAGGACACATTGCTAACTCTATCCAATACTTCAAATGGTCCTAAATACCTAGGTGACAATTTCCCCTTTTTGCCAAATCTCATTACTCCTTTCATCGGATAAATTTTAAGAAACACATGGTCACCAATAGCAAACTATACATCCTTCCATTTTGGATCCGCATAACTCTTATGTCTACTAAAAGCAGTTCTTATTCTCTCCCTAACAACTAGAACTTTCTCCATTGTCTCTTGAATCAACTCAGGGCCTTCAATTGATTTCTCTCCTGGTTCAACCCAATAAACAGGTGAACAACACTTCCGACCATACAATGCCTCATATGGAGCCATACCGATGGTGGAATGATAACTATTATTATAAGCAAACTCCACCAAAGGTAAATACTTATCCCAACTGCCTCCATAATCCAAGACACATAACCTCAGCATGTCTTCCAATGTTTGGATGGTCCTTTCTGTCTGCCCATCAGTTTGTGGATGAAATGCAGTGCTTAAATTTAACTGCATACCTAATGCCTCTTGAAATTTCTGCCAAAATTAGGAAGTAAACTGAGTACCTCTATCTGATATGATGGATATTGGCACTCCATGCATCTTTACAATTTGATCAATGTACAATTGAGCATACTGAGCTACTGTATAGGTATTCTTAACTTCCAAGAAATGTGCTGATTTGATAAGTCGATCCACTATAACCCAAATCGAATCATAACCCTTTGCAGTCTGTGGCGACCTAACTACAAAATCCATGGTTACCTGTTCCCATTTCCACTCCGGCAATGCAATCTCTTGTAACAGACCCGAAGGTTTCTAGTGTTCAACCTTCACTTGTTGACAAGCTAAGCAAGTAGATACAAACTTAGCCACATCCTTTTTCAAACCAGGCCACCAATAACAACTATTTAAATTATGATACATCTTTGTTGCTCCAGGATGAACACTATAAGGTGCATGATGCATCTCTTGCATAATTTTCTCCCGTAATCCATCCACATCATGTACACATAATCTATGTCCCAATTTCAGTACACCATTTTCCACTTTGAAGTTAGGAGACTTCTCAACTGATATATCATCTGCATACTTTACCAAATCTTCCTTTAACTTCACTAAATATGGGTCTTTATCCTGTGAGGCTGCAATCTCATTAATGAACATTGGCCTCATTTGAAAGTGTGCAAACACAACTTTTGAATCAACAATCTCCAACAGGATACCCATATTGAATAACTCTTTCAGCTGTTTGATCAACGGTCTTTTATTTACGGCAATGTGAGATAAACTGCCCATTGACTTCCTGCTTAAAGCATCTGCCACTACATTTGCTTTATTAGGATGATAAAGTATCTGGTAATAATAATCTTTGACTAGCTCCACCCATCTTCGCTGTCGTAAGTTCAAATCTCTTTGTTGCATAATATACTGAAGACTTTTATGATCGATGAAGATTTCACACTTTTTCCCATATAGATAATGTCTCCAAATCTTTAATGCAAAAACAACTGCATCCTTTTCAAAGTCATGTATGGGATAATTCACTTCAGGCTTCTTTAATTATCTGGATGCATACGCAATCACCTTCTCATGCTGCATCAATACACATCCAAGTCCCACTCTTGAAGCATCATAGTAAATAGCAAATCCACCCGTGTCTGCAGGTAATGCTAATATTGGAGCTGTAGTGAAACAAGTTTTGAGCTTTTGAAAGCTCTCTTTACAGGCATTATCCCACTGAAACTTGACTTGATTTCTTGCTAATTTGGTTAATGGTGCAGCTATCCTGGAGAAATCCTTCACAAAACAACGATAATAACCAGCCATACCCAGAAAACTACAAATCTCGGTCACATTAGTTGGTCTAGGTCATTTTGCAACTACTTCAACCTTTTTGGGATCAACTTTAACACCCTCTCTACTAATAACATGACCTAGAAAATACACTTCAAAAAGCCAAAATTTACATTTCGAGAATTTAGTATACAATTGATGCTCCCGAAGAGTTTGCAATACCATTCTCAGATGTTCTTTATGTTCCTCCTTGCTTTTAGAATAAATAAGAATATCATCAATGAAAACAATAACAAATCTATCCAAGAACAGTTTAAAGATCTGATTCATCAGATCCATAAAAGCGGTAGGAGCATTTGTTAACCCGAAAGGCAACACCAAAAACTCATAATGACCATATTGGGTTCTAAAAGCAATTTTCATCACATCTTCCTTCCGGATTTTCAACTGATGATAACCCGATCGCAGATTAATCTTTGAAAAACAACTCGCACCTTGCAATTGATCAAAGAGATCATCTATTCTCGGTAAAGGGTATTTATTTTGAATTGTCACCTTATTAAGCTGTCGGTAATCTATGCACATGTGTAAAAATCCATCTTTCTTTTTCACAAAAAGAACCGGCGCACCCTAAGGTGAACTGCTGGGTCGTATGAACCCTTTATCCAGCAATTCTTGCAACTGGATCTTCAACTCCTTCAACTCAGTTGGTGCCATTCTATACGGAGGAATGTATATTGGATTAGTTCCCGATAAAACTTCTATTTCAAACTCAATTTCCCTCTCTGGTGCTAAACCTGGTAACTCCTCAGGAAATACATCCATAAATTTATTTACCACATGAATATGAGTAATATCAGAACTAGTTGCCCGGGTATCCATTACATGTGCTAAGTAAGCTTCACATCCCTTCCGTAACAGTCGTCTCACTCCAATGGCTGAAATTACATTTGCCATCACCCCCATTCTCTCACCCTGATACATAAAACTCGTCTTCCCTTCCGATTTAAATTCTATTTTCTTTTCATAACAATCAATAGAAGCCCGATTCTGTGATAACCAATCCATACCCAATATAATATCCAGTTCTAACACTGGTAATTCAATTAAGGTTACTGGTATATTTCTCCCCTCAATTCCCACTCTACAGTTTCTGTACTCTCTATCTACCACAATAGTGTCTTTTAAGGGTGTGGAAACCTCTAATGGCATTCTCATTTGACTACTATCCATTCCCAATTTGTTCACATAAGCAGAAGACAC
>CANXYC011401515.1:0-22085 GCA_948193065.1 Aleurites moluccanus
GCCTTCAACAGCTGGTGATTCTTTGAAGCCAAATCACGTGGGCTCTTTAGAAACAAATGATGGTCTCATTTCTATAGAAAATTCAAGTGGTCTGCATCCATCTCATCCTAGTGGACACTCAATGACCACACGACTCTAAGATGGTACCATACGGCGGCGTCATATTCAATCAGATCATTCTTTTGCATTTGCTACTTCATTGCCTCTTGTTGAGCCTACCTGTTACTCCCAAGCTGTTCTTCATAAAGAATGACGAGATGCAATGTGTGAGGAATATCAGGCGTTAATTTCCAATAATACTTGGGACTTGGTCCCACGGTCAAGTGACGTGAATATTATTGGTTGCAAATGGATCTATAAAATTAAAAAAAATTCAGATGGTTCGGTTCAAAGATTCAAAGCTCGTTTGGTGGCGAATGGTTTTCATCAACAACCTGGTGTGGATTTTTCTGATACTTTTAGTCCTGTCATTAAACCTGTTACTATTCGTATGGTAATCTCTATTGCTCTTTCTCAAAACTGGATGTTACGCCAATTGGACTTTAAAAATGCCTTTTTACATGGGCATCTCTCTGAACCGGTTTATATGGTTCAACCTCCTGGTTATGTGGACAACTATCGACCTAATTATCTTTGCAAATTAAAAAGGTCATTATATGGACTTAAATAAGCCCCTCGAGCTTGGTTTCAATGATTGACTGGGTTTTTATTGACTTATGGTTTCACAGCTTCTCAAGCGGATGCATCATTATTTGTTTATCATGTTGGCAATACTATCATGTATTTGCTCATTTATGTTGATGACATTATCCTCACTGGCTCCTGCTCGTCCTCTATAGTTGCTCTCATCTCAAAGTTGTCTCATATCTTTTCTATGAAAGACTTAGCGCAATTAACATATTTTCTGGGTTTGGAATTTTCTTACAGCTCTTCTACATGTATTTTGCATCAATCCAGGTACATTGCTGATCTTTTGAAGAAAACCAAGATGGATAATGCTAAACCTGTCAATTCTCCTTTTCCTGCTGGACAACTATTATTGTATCATGGTAGTAAATTATTTACTGATCCAAAGATGTATCATATGGTGGTGGGTGGCCTTCAATACTTAAGTTTTACTCATCCGGACATAACTTTTGCAGTCAGTCAAGCTTCTCAGTATATGCATAATTCATCCGGATCCTTAGATATTTGAAATCTACCCCGCATCATGGTCTTGCATTTTACAAAAAGTCTCTTATCACTTTAGCTGCTTTTTCAGATGCTAATTGGGCAGGTGATCCAGATGATCGTCATTCTCATGGCGGTCACTGTGTCTTTCTTGGCAATAATTTGATTTCATGGTCTTCCAAGAAACAACGGACTGTTGCTAGGTCGAGCACTGAAAGTGAATATAAGGCCTTAGCTAATGTTGCCGCCGAGTTAGTTTGGGTTCAAAACCTCTTGACCGATCTTAAAGTTTCTCTTGCTATTCCACCAACTCTTTTTTGTGATAATATTGGTGCTATTTATCTATTTGCTAATCCAGTATTTCATGCCCGTACTAAGCACATTGAGATTGATGTTCATTTTGTTCGTGAGAAAGTAGCCCGCAAACAGTTAACTATCCGTTTCTTATCTTCTGTTGATCAACCCGCATATATTTTTACTAAAGAATTGTCAATATCCAGGTTCAAGTTTCTACGTACCAAGCTTCTGGTTCAGGAACCTTCAGCTTGATGAGGTGTATTGTCCTAAATAAGTAAATATCATGTCATATGTTTTTGTTATGGTAATACAGCTATTATCTACCTTGTATAGTGGAGACTTGTAGGCAATGATATCGGGGTACAATATTCCTAAATTATAAAGATTCTTAGGTTTAGGCATAAACTGTGTGTGTATAAATTCCTATAAATAGGAAACAAAGTCTGATGTAATATTCAAGAAAGCAATAACATATTTCACCATTCGTCTTTACTCATGATCACTCAATTATACGTTAAATTTTAATATGATCAATTACATAATTTTTTCATTATCAAAATTATTAAATAAATTAAAAATTTTAGTACAATTTTCTGACTAAATTCCTATCGAATTTACTATTATGGCCAGTGAACAATTTAATCAAATGTTAACTCATCAAAAAAATGTCACATAAATAATGCTATATCAGTCTAATCCATAGTTACTAAATTATAAGTCAAATTCTAGTATAGTCACGTATATATTTTTTTCATTATTATAGTCACTAAACAAACTTAATAATTTTATTTTAATTTTCAAGTCAATTTTCAACGAATATCTTAAAAGTACTGATTAAGAATGATTATTTTATATAAAATATAGTTATAAAATAATTATATTAGAAAAATATAAAAATGAATTAGATGAGGAAAAAGAAAATATTTTGATAGAGTTGTATTACCATTTCAAATGATAAGTCAAAATATCTATTTTTCACTCATTTATTTCATTTTTAAATTTATTTATTTAATATTAACTGAATTTTTTTATTTTTAAGGACACTTGTTAAAAAAAAATCGTTAACAAAATTGATTTTTTTTAATTAAAAATTAAAAATTTATTTTGATTTTATTAAATAATATATATATATATATCATTATTAATAAGTGACAAAAAATCACATGTAAAATTTTACGTTTGGAATGAATAAAAAATGAGAAAAAAAATGATAAGTAATTAATATATTAGTTTCATCAGACAAATATATTATAATTTAAAATTTTTATCCCTATTTCATTTTATAAAAAATAATGAGACATCATAAATTTTTATATTTTTATATTTAATTTATAATAAATTAAAATCAAATAATAATAATTTGATTTTATGTTATAAATTTTAATTAAAAGATAAATTAACTAATTTTTCATGTTTGAATTTTCAAGTTATCTAAATTTGCCTAAAAATTGTAATAGAAATATCAAGTTTATTTAGTAATTATAATAATGAAAAAAAATATGTATGTAATTATACTAAAATTTGGTTTATAATTCAGTGATGATAGGATAAGTTGATGTGATATTTTTTTTGATGACTCAGCAACTGTGTGGATTACTTGCCCGCCATATTAATAAATCTAGTCTGAATTTTATCTGAAAGCTACAGTAAAATTATTTAATTTTTTTAATGATTTCAATAATAAAAAAATTATTTATATGACCATATTAGAATTTGACTTATAAATCATTCAGATCGAGTACAAATTTCAACGTTTACACCTGGTGAAATACACCTTGACATATGGGTATTGAAAGATTATCATGACAAGAAAGAATCATGGGCAAGAAAATGCAGAGTAAAGATTGAAATTTCATTAACAGCTGAATATCATATGTTTGTATTTTCATATAGAAATCAAAATCATATTCAAAAGAATTTGATCTTCGATTAGTTGTGGAGGCTTGGGAAGATGGTTTAGTTATCAATTTCAAGTATGGTTTCTATTCATCAGTTTCAAGTATGGTTTCAATTGTTATTATGATCCTCAATTTGATTACTTGAGATTCTCCAGACTCTGTTGGTTCCGATTAGGAAATCCATGCAATCAGCCTATGGTATTCAGTTATACCAGCAGTTTGCTTTCCCTTAAGAGATATGGGAATTTGATTACAGGAGAGAGGGGTCGGATGAATGTTATTGATCTGCACACTTCTGGGTGATCTCGCCTTTTTCCACCAATGATTGGTTAGTCAAGACATGATACTGAATTCTCTTAGGAATACAAACATATTGGCAACCCAGGAATGTCTAGCAAGGTTGGTATTTTTATGGATACAGAGGTAAGTGGATGGTGGGGTTCTTCTATTTGTGATTTTCTACAATTTTAGTAGCAGAATCTTTGGCTTTAAGAGATGTGCTAACTTTAGCATGGGATCATGACTTATTTTGATTCAACGTAGATATTTAAGTTCTGAAATTTATAAATCAGTTTGATTATGAAAAATATTCAAAATAAAAAAAAAAATATTATTAAAGATATTTAATTTTGAACTTGACCTGAATATAATCTAATGAAAAACGTAAAAATAAATCCAACTCATTACTTATAACAGTGACTGATTGTATAAAGTTAATTTATTAATCTCAATTGAAATCAATTAACACTGTTAATTGACTCTGTCATCTTTATATTTTATATATAGATTGGTAAAATTTAAAAATAAATATATATTTAATTGAAACTAAAATTTTAAATTTAAATGAGATTTGAAGATCTCCAATATATAATTTTAAGTGTATATAAATAAAATAATAAATTTTAATTATCTCCAATGAAGTAATTTTAAATTTATCTCAAAATAAAATAGTAAATAAAATTAAAAAAATTATAGTTAATAAATTGTAATTAAATGAATATAATATAGTCGAATACTTTAGCAACCTCCAAAGTCCCGGTCTTGCCTAGTCTTCTAGATGTGAGCTCCCATTGGATGGGCTTCTAATTTTATTTGGGCCAATTTATTATGCACTAGGCCTCCTCGTATTATAGGCCCCAACATTCATTGAGCCAGCCCATTTACTGGCCGTTTGGGCCACCTACTTAACACATATGCATGTTGATCTACCTCTAGTACACAAATATTCAATTCGATTGAAATATATTTTTATAATTTTTAATTTTTGAAGTAGAGAGAAAAATTGGACAGTTTAATGCAACATAATCTAATTGACAATTTGAATCAATTAATTATTTGTGAATAATTTTAGCTAAATAAATAATAGTGAAATTTCTTGCATGCACAATTTATATGGATAGAATTTATAAAGAAAAATATAAAAAAAAAATAATTAATTTAATTATATTTTGTTTCCGTTTATAGTTAAGAAAATAAAATAATTTAAAGCATATGGTTATTAAACACTAAATAGTTTTTTACCCCTTTAACAAAATCAAATAATTTTTGAAATTGCTAGATTTTTCAATGATTTCTAGAAATTTTCAATGATTGTATTAGTTGCATTTCAAGAAATAAAATTTATTAGAATTTATTAAAAAAAGATGAAAATGGTAATTAAGATTGCAATAATAATTTCATTAAGTTTGTAATTTGTTTTTACTTGATTTATATATTACAAATCTAATAAATAAGATATTTTATAGATCCATAATAATATACACAAAAATTTAAGTTTACATCATTTGTGTTTCATATTATTTGTCACATTATATATAAAAAAAATATGGAACAAAAAACGAAAAATAGAGAAAAATAGAGACCTACCTCACTCTTTCTCTTCCTTAACCCATAAGCAAAGGACCAATCTTAGATTTGCATAGAAGTGCATGATTGGTCATTTGGATATAAAATGCCTTAATTAATCATAAAGTTTGTGGCCATGCAAACATTTAAAATAATTGAATCTGTGTGAACTTTTTAGGTCATAAGAATCACCAAAAGCATAGCATTAGATAATGGATTTCAGGATATAATGAATATATGATTCTTGATTGATTATGCATTAACTCTTGCTTTTGTTTTTTACCAAATTATATATGCATATGTAATCCACTAATTATTTTTAAGTGCTAAAGAACAAAAGTTCCTCAATTATTTAAAGTCTTCATTCTTAAGGAAATTCCAAACCAACTTATAATTGGGATCACCTCAAATAATTTAATGGAAAATCCTCTTTTTATTAAAGATGGCAGAAGGTCTTCAATTAAAAAAAAAAATGTTTTTCTAAAATAATTTTACATATTATAATTAAAATTTTTTCGTATTCTCTAAATTAGACATTATTTATTATTATTATTATTATTATTATCATTATTATTTCATAACAAAAGTTTATTTTAGTAGAATTTAGATTTGTTTCCTAATTTCCTTTAAAAATAATTTTCCCATCAAATTTTTACATTATCTATTATATTTTAAAGATTTGTTGAATTTTTTACATATCCTTTAAATTCAAATTCTAGCTTAACATTGTCTCATAATTTAAGTTAATTATTATATCATGCTAATGAAATGCACGACTTCAATTTCATTTTCTTTTGATTATTTAAATTAAATTTTTTGAATAATTGATTGTCATTATATACAATTATATTATATTATATTATTAAAAGTTTATAATTATCCAAGAACTATCACTTAAAGATATATAACACTATTTGTGATCTATATACAACTATATTTGGTATATATTTTAATTTTTTATTTAATTTTATATTTTTATCTCAATAGAATTAATTCTAGACATCTTGCCAAGATAATGCGTTAATTTATTTTCTATTAATATATTTTTTTATAAATTAAATTTAGATCCTATATAATTTATTATTAAAATATTCGTCAAGTCTTAATTCTTTATTTGGATATCAATTAATTTACATAATTTTAATTTAGTATTTTTTTATAAATTCAATTTTTTATAGTTATGAAATTAAAAATTAATTAATTATAATTGAGATTGAAGAGAATTGTAGAATTAAAAGTAAATTAATAGAAATTAAGATTTTATATTTTTATTATTTGTATTATATTAATATTAATTAATTAATTAAAAATAAAATTTCTTCTGGATCAATTTCTTAATATCCTTCAAGATTTGCATGGAAATTAAAAAAAAAAAAACTATAAAATTTATTATTATTTTTTATCTGATTTGGATTACAAAGAAAAAAACTATGTGCGAATTTGGCAATTGTTTGCTATGATTAATTTCTCTTGTAAAGTAAAAGTTGAGTGAAAGAAAAAAAAATGACTTTTCTTTCGTATAGTTTCGTGATCAGAAAAAAAATATAAATTTTGAATTAGATGAAGAAATATACTTACAATTACATATTTAAAAGATTTTATAAATATAAAATTGATCCATAAAGTAGTTTTCATATCTAATTAATGTATTCATATTAAAATCTTAATATTATATTTTATATTTTTATATATATTTTGTTCATTGTATGAATATTAATAATAGATATAATTAATTTTCAAGTTTAATAATTGAAACTTTGAGTTTAGTACTAAATTTTCTTGATTTTACGTATTAATGGTAAAGTGCTATTGATGAAAAGAAATAAATATAAAAATTAAATCGAATGATTTGGATTATTTTTTTTACTAGCTGTAGTTTTAGATTGCTTTTATTTGTTATTATTATATTGTCAATCACATATCTTTAAAAATATTTATAATAATTTTTTTTCATTAATCAAATTTAATAAATCATATATTAAATTTTAATTTTTCTCTCATAAGGAAAGAAAATAACATGATTTATTTTACAAGAATTTAGATAATTCTTCAATCCATTTAATAATCTAAAACTACTTAAAATTTTATGTAGATCTATAAAACTTGTATAATAATAATGGAGAAATTTCTAAATTTTTACATGAGGTATGTATATGATTAGAATTTATTTATATTTCTTTTTAATTTATATATATAAAACATGTGAAATTTAAATCTGAAACTAAATTTTATTTTTATAATATTTTTCTCAACATCAATTATGCATCCTAATTTTGAGTATTAGCTTTTGTTCTAAGACTTTTTTTTTTTTTAAAATAAAAGAAATGGATATAATTTACTTCTTTTTCCTTTTAAAAAAATTACTTTAATTTGAAGAGGTGGGAGCTCTTTGGTAAGGATCCAATTTTTTTAAAATCTCACATAAAAACTTTTCTTTCTTGGAAACAGTAAGATAAATAAAATTATTTGAAAAGAACACACAGTCAGACACATATTTGAAAAGAAGTGATATACCTCTCCCAAAGCTACAAAAGAAGAATAATTCTAAGTTCTAACATGACAGTTGCCATAGATTGTGCATCAAACCTCTGGCATGTACTTCCTATGAAAAATACCAATATTTTTTCTATAAATGGAAGGGCAAAGCCTTTAGATACAAGAAGAGGACTAAATTACACACTTTCTCATTTAAAACAATCCATAAATATCATGTTAAAGTACTATCATAATGAATTAGTTAATCTATACAAGAATTTACTATTAGTTAATCTATACAAGAATTTACTTTTTTACACATCGTATGTTTAATCTTGATATTCTATAAATATTTCATCATCTTTTTAATTTCACGTACTAAACTTATTGAATTCTTAATAAATTTTTATAGAGTCAAAATACTATCCATCTCAACTAGTACTTTGTTAATAGTACTAAATTTTTAATTTAATAGCATCGATAAGAGATATCGAGTATAAATTTTAATAGAAGTCAATTTTATTTAAAAAATGCATATCAAATTCACAATTAAAATAAAAATAAAAATAAAAAAACTTGAAATCATATATTTTTTTTTTATGAAAAAATCATATACTTTAATTATGCTATATATTATACATGTTATAATGATGCAATAAACTAAAAGAAGTAACAAAATGAAATTTTCAGATTCATTGGGATCCAATAGCTGGAGGAAAACAAAAATTCAAAGTGTATTTTCAGGCTGAAGCCAGATTCCTGAGCCACAAGTATTTGTGGTGGAATTTCCAATTCGTCTCCAATGTTCCAGTGTATATCATGACCCTCTTGCCCGTTAGACTACATATTGTATTATTAATTAGATCGGTAATTCATTAGTCAAGGATTTAAATTCTAACACTTTCCAGTGAAGCACAATATGCCTTGTTGAGTTTATAAAAGTGAGTTGGAATGATAAAACTTTTTAGGGTTTAATGTTTAAATTGCTTTTCTCATGCATATGATATGTGAGATCTTTGGCATTACAAAATCATATACATATTGTTACAAAATGAATCATAATTAATTAAAAGAGTGTGTTTCTTACCCAAAAGACAAACAATACAAACTCCACCTCAAGAAAAAAGAAACCATCATTTGCACCTTTACAAAAAGAATATTACATTTTTTCACATTATACAATACAACTTTTGTGGAGTGGAGAGGGAAGAGATTGGAATCTTAGACTTAGCCTCCTTTAAAACTTTTGATTTGGGTTCATGCCGTATGGGCTATCACACATCTTTCCATATCTTTCCATGTAAAGCTTTCTTTTTAAGAGAAAATTAAAGCAAGAAAAAAAAAACCCTCAAAAGCAAATCACTTGAGAAGGTAGAGGACTAGTGAGGGCTGTGCCAAAGTCTTTGAAAAAGGTTGCAAAACTTTTATTTACCTGCAAGAGAAAGATTAGACTTTTAGTTCTGAAACTAATTGAAAAGATATAATTAATTAAACATTAATAAGAAATTAAAGATTTAAGATTTTACCATTTCCTCCAAACACCTTTCTTATGAAAGCGAGAAAAATAATTATTAATGCGATTCCAGCTAATAATCCAATTATAATTGCAAATGTCTTTTCACCCTCCTTGATAGATTTATCTGCAATAACAAATAATTCAATAGATTTTTAATAAATTATTATACACTAGCTTACAATTAACATTTCATGGAGTATAAATTAAATTTCATTATCTTTTCATTACTAATTAATTATCAAGAAAATTAGTATAAAAATAAACACATAAATTAACATATATATATTATTGCATTTTTTTCCATTCATTAAAGACCTAATAAACCGAAATAATAAATTGTAGGCTATATATACAATAGATAATAATGTTCCCGACGGTTGAAAAAATTCGAACTTGAACTCTCTAATACTTTATATTCTTAAACATAATGAAAAAGGGAGAAAGCTAAAAAATAAATTATGAGTGGATTGAGAATCAAAATTTTATATATATATATATATATATATATATATATAACTTTTCAAAAAATTTATCCTAAATAAATCAAAGCTATATAAAAATTAATAATTTTAATGAATCAAACAAAAAATAAAAATTTTTAGATTGGAGGGGCCAGATCACCATACCTGAAAAAACCAATCAAATTGCATTAATTAACAATATATATTTTATTTAATTAATCAAGTTTCGGCTGCAAATTGTATCAAATTAACTATTTTAACATTAAATAAAAAAAATTTCTTATTGAAAAGGAATGAAAATTTCAAGAATGGCTTTACCATTATTATGAGTCTTGGTATAAACATGAGCACCACCAGTGGAGTACCTAGCATAACACTTAGCCAAGAACATATCACCATAAACCGCCGTACCACAGTCACTTTTCAACCGTCCGATAGCTTCCGTCAAACAATCTTGACATTCTCCGATACTCAAATCTCCAACACATTGGGCCAAACCTTGGACCTCATCAGACCCACCGGCCCGATAAGGCCCACCAGTCCTAACCAGGCCAGCCAAAACTGCATCTCTAACAGTCATAGCATCCGTATCATACCCAATGGACGGCCCACATTTTTTTAACACGACAGTTTTATCCTCCACACCTAAAAAAGTAGCATTATCGTACTTCACATAACAACCTTGGAGCTGTATGGCTCCGCCGCATGTCTGAGAACAAAAGCCGCCGAGTTGACTCACTGCACGAGCTACGCACGTGGCACAATCGGGCATTGAAAGGTCGCCTCGACACTGGAAAAGTCCGTAGATGACGTCTTGTGGGCTTGAGCCCATTATGGTGTAGTTGTTGTAGGAAGAGTAAGTGGCTGAGTTGACAAGAGAAGTGAGTAGTGAGTTGATGTTAGACTCGTAAGGTGAGTTTGGTGGATATTTTTGTTGAGTGCAACCACTGAAGACGAAGGAGTCGGTGGAGGAGGAAGGTGAAGCAATTGGGAAAGATAAGAGAGAAAAGAGGAGAAATATAAAGTTTTTTAGGAGAGAACTTGTTCTTGCCATTTCTAGACAAGTTCTCTATAGAAAGAGATAGGAGATGTATATATATATATATGGCAAGTAAACTATTAATTAATACAGGAAAATTCTCATTATAAGCAAGGACGAGCCACTATAGAAAAAATCTCTACTCTGGATAGATCAATTTTATATATATATATATATAGGAAAAAATTTTCACACATTCAAGTCTATCGGCCCATTAAAATTAATTTTTTAATTTTATCTTTGATTATAAAAAAAAACGTATATTCTAGAACATAATAAATTTAATTAAAGTGGTGTCAATCTTTTTTTTTTCTCAAATAATTTTATAGTGTATTTCTAGACTTATTTATTTGTTGTGCCACAGGTTTCAATTATGAAAAAAATAGCAAATTTTTTTATCGAGTTTCTAAAAAATTTTAATATTTTTAAATTTAAACCTGATCCATGGACAAATCTATGTATTATAGTTTAAATATTTTTAGATTAATTTGTCTGTGTATTAAAATTAATTTCTTTTTTTATGTGAGTTTAAAATTACATTTTAATGTTTAACTTTCGGAAGTCACCTCATAAATATTTATTCCAAAAATAGAATCATAATTAAATTAAAGAAAAAAAAAACTCACTTTACTAAATGAATCAATGAAGCCAACACAACGCTTGAATATTTTACAAATATTATAAAGGCTTTTACATATATATCATGGCTTATGGAATCAGGCAATGGGTTGGCTAAGCAACTAAGATGCGCAATGAAGATAGGCTTTCGCAAGTGAAGACACACAAAACAACTGTGCCCATCGCACTGTTTCTCCTACTTTCTACCTTTTGGCGCTTTGATTGAAGCGAAAAGTAATATATTTCCTAAAAAAATAAAATTAAATTGAAAAAGAAAACTTTTTTTCTAAAAAAAACTACAATAAAGAGAATGAAAGGAAAGGAAAAGTAACGACTTTATTTAATCGAAAGCAATTAGAGTAAAAAAAAAAAAAAGCTAGGGAGCTAAAAATAATATTAAAAAATATATATGAAAAGCAGTTTTACTGTAGTTATTTAATACCCAATGTTAATTTAATTATTTTTTAAAATTTCACGATAACCATATTAGATTCCATTTATTTTAAAATCAATCACAATAACTATTAAAATCAAATAAACATTTTATAAAATTTAAAATAAACAATTCATATTCATAATATTTTTGAAAGTTCATACTCAAATATAATAAATTTTTACTATGCATACTCACGAATAAAGATAGTTCCATGAAGATTCAAGGAGATTCGGACGTATTCTTAAAATTAAAATTAAAATAATTAAAATAAAATATCAATTAGTCTGATGGTTAGTAGCTTGTGAAGGGAGTTAAAGAGCATGAGTTTCTCTCCAACTTTTTTTCTTTTATTTTTCTTATTCCATGATCCAACTCATGTGTTTAATAATGTTAGAGTTATTAGGTCAAGCAATATATGCGATTGATCTAATAACTCTAACAATCTTGAAACATTACACCCTAGATATCTAGTTTAGAATACCTAGCATGCTGCCCCCAGCTAACATATATATAGGCTTACACTAGGATTGAACCAGTTAATGGGCTCTTGCCCATTAGGCCCACTACAAAGGTCCTTTACCTATTAGGATTTATATTAGAACATAAATTAGGGTTATTTAATAAACCCAACAAATAATTCTTATTTTTTTTCTTATTCTATTCATCTCTCTTTCTTTTCGTCTTGCTTTAATTTTTTTAGAATTCTATTATGTTGCATTGGTCTTATTCTTTTTTTTCTTGAATCTTAAAGTTTATTGCTCTTGAATTTTAAAAAAGTGCATATCAGAGAACCCAAATTTTATTATTATTTTTTTAAAAAATTATAAGACCGAATTTTATTATTTACAATGCTCTAAAATCTTTAATTTTTAATTTTACTATGTATTAAAAATGATATAATTATTATGTGAATAATTGGTTTTATAAGAGATATTTGATATTATATGTAAATTTATTTATATTCAGTTATTAGATAGTTATATTATACTAAGCTGTGATTTTATTTCTTGATAAAATAAAATTTTAACCATTTACATTATGGATCTCCATGAAAATTTTTTTTGGGACCGACACTGCTCACGAGAAGGTTTTAGCCTTTGCTATTTATGAGCCGAAATAATATGTGGATCCTACTTTATTTATAGATAGTGATTTTGGTTTTTCTATTCATATTGTATTTGAATTTTATTTGTTGAAAAAATTTATATTTTTTGACATTAGTTTAGTGTATATAATATCTCTTGACTTTAAAAAAAAAAAAAGCATAAAAATTTAAAGCAAAACTTGTTTTGGATAAATAAATTTATTTATAAATATATATATATTATATACTTTATATATAAAAATAAAAATCATTTGAAATTATATAACTTATTAATTTTAGATTATTGATAATAAGTTTATCAAATTTGATAAAATTTATAAATAAACTATTAATATAATTACAAAATTAATTTGATTTTGACTAAACTAAAATTAGTCCACTTTACAAATAAATTGATATTTATTGTTAAGATAATAAATATGAAAATTCCTTTAATAAAACTCATTTTTAAATAAAATGAATTTGTCATTGATTTTATCCAAACACAGTATATATATATATATATATATATATATATGCTCGATTTAAATGTTGAAAGGTAACTGGTAGATTTTTTACTCCGAGCAATTAACTTATCTTATTTGATAAATTAAAAAAATCAAAAGTTGCAAAATCAATGATTATTAATTGAATTTTTTTTTTTTACTACAATAAATATATTTCATACAATAAATCAATAAGAGATAAAATATTTTAATTAATATAATTTTTTATTTTATTTTTTATTCAATTAAAAAATATTAGATAACTTTTTTTTACAATATATTTTTATCTTATGAGAATATATTATTCTATACACAAATTTTTCTTATTAGCTGTGCACACGAAATTGCCCATTGGAGCCCCTTGTCACCTGTACTGTAATACTTTCATGCTTTGCCAAAAAATTGTAAAAAAGAAAGGCAAGATTTAGGTTCCTGCATATCCATCATTCTTATTCATTCCACCTAAAAGTTCAATTTCATGTTAAAATTTATTGGATTTATTGATTAATTTTATATTAATTTAAAATTATGGGTGAATATGATAATTTAAAATTTTATATTATATAGTTTATTATTAAAAAGTGATCATAAATGATTAAATAGATTGAACATAAATTTTATTGTATGTATTTTGAATTAAAATGTGAACTAAATTCTAATTGAATTTTAACTTTTATTAGAATTATGACGGAAAACACTAATTAAGTTTTTATATAAATATAAGTTATATCTTTTTTCTTAACTACTGTAATATGTAACATTTACTCGTTAAAAATTTATAAATAAAAAAGAATGGATCTAACCGTTCTACAAATATATATATGTGATTAATTATTATTCATATTATATTTTATTAATCAAATTTATTTATGCGAGAAATATTTAAATCATTATAAGTATTTTAGTAATTGAGTTGTTTATAATTTTAATTTATGTACATGTGTTTTGAGTTATTAAAATCTAACATCTAATTGCAGAATCCTCTAAAATCCTATTATGAATTGTAAAATCTATTAAAAGAAAAACACCATTTGATGTGAAATTGCTGAATTTCTTAAATCATTATTTTCGGGTAGAAATTGTGATCATTGATCCATGTGTACTTTGTACAGTGATAAAGGCCTATATTATATCACCAAATATTAATAATACGGCTTCATGAAAAGTCATATTACTTTTTCGTTGGCCATGTTATGTAATAATGGCATGCATTATTATTGTTGGGCAAAACTTATATTGATTTCAATTGTTTTTCAACATTGTGTTTGCTGTGTACATTTTATTATGGATAATACCTTGATTAAAATACTTAAGATGAGAAGATCACGATTCAGTACAAGTGAATAAGGGAATATGATTCGATTAAAGCAATGGAAAGTCAGTGATTCTGTAGAAGGATATACTTAGGATGTTAGGTTCGGTTTGGATTTTCTGGTAGTGACTTGGATGTAATCCGCACATGAATCCATATGTGAAATTATTCTATTGTGACTATTTTATGGTTCATCAATGTTATAGCGGAAGTAGATGTTCCTGGTCATACAGAATCATGGTAATAAGGAACATACCTTTTTATTATTATTATTATTATTGTTATAGTAATTCACTAGTCACAAACCTCTATGTGCATAGGGAATATATGAATTGAGATATTGTCTCGGTTTAGGTAGGATCATATATAATTTTATATGATTATTATTATTATTATTTTATATGATCATATATAAATTGATTGATTGATTTTGGTGGAAAGAAGTTTGAAAGAAAATGAAGAGGAGTGGGGGAGGGGATTTCGGCCAAGCTTGAGGAAAATAAGAAGATCAGAAAAAATACTAAGTGTTGGTTTATATAGTTATTTAAGAATTTTTAATATTTGCACTTTAGCTCCTCAATTTTTATTATTTAAAAATTAATTTTACAACTTTTTCATAATTATATTTTTGTTTCACTTTGATTTCTAACACTAATACTTTACATATTTTTCATTTTACATTTAATTGAGATTTTCAATAGTATTTCCATATAATTTTATTTTTAGTAAGGTTTTAAGTATCTTACGGTAAAGTTTTAGGGTTTAAATTTCTTATATATAGCTTATATATTTAAATAAAATCATATTTTTATTAATATATATTTGTAGTGTCCTAAGTGCAACTATGAAAATTCTAAAATGTTACAAAAACCTCAATAAATTAATGTAATACCCATATTTTTTAATTATTTTTAAAATTATATTTTACGAGAATTTATATTTATTTTAAGAATAAATAAAGTAATGAATATAAAATATTTAAGGCTTTATATTTTAATTTACATTTTAAAATGTTAATGAATTATTCAGTTATTTATTTAAATATCTATTTATGCATTAATTTATTTTAAAGTGTTATTTTTATAAAGTTTGATTTTTATTCTAAGAAAAATATAATAAATTATTTATGTTTTTCTAAATTATATTTAAGATTTCATTTTCTTTCTAAGAATTCTGAAATTTAATTTAGAAAATATATTATTTATTATTTATTTATTAATTATTGTTTAAAGTATTTTTAATTATTTTAAGAAATATTTTGTTTTAAAGATTATGAGATATTTGAAGATAAATAATAAAATGGTTTAATTTTAAAATAAATATTGTAAGTTTGGGATTCAAACTCATGACTTGAATTATTTAGTTAAATGCTAACCATTGAGGCATTACTTTTTAATACTTTTTATTCTATTTGATTTTTTTTTTAGCTTTCCCACAATTTGAACATGCAACCTTTAAAATATATATATAAATTTAGGTGGACAACTCTGATTAGCTGTCTCTCTCTTAACCAATCAGAAGTTATCCGATTGGTAGAGAGAGAGAGAAAGAAAGAGAGAGAGAATCAATGAGGCTGATCCACCTATCTTCGACCATTGTATAGCCATATCGCCACCTCCACCAAAAAGCCCACCATTTGGCATGTCGAGAGCCACTAGCCTCATCTCAAACCGTCACTGGACAACGAAGGACGCGCCCTTCAAAGTCTGTCAATGCGTCAACAACAGTGAAGGAATCCAATTGGGATTTTGGTCAATTCCAACCATGTTTTTTAGCAAGTTTGGTACCATTTGAAAGCTCATGAACCCAGGAGTATATTGATACTCATTCTGACCAGTGAGGACATCAGACAATGCTAGAATTGAATAGAGAAGGTTTGGTTCACTGCGGCTTTCGAAGCGATTTTTGACGAAACCAGGAGGCATTGGGTAATATTGCCGACAAATTTGTGACTATTGGACCAAGATCTACACAAAGGTGTAAATCGCTCCACCAACTGCTATCGTCGGTAGCGACGCGTCGTAAGCGAGTGGACCCCACTGGCTGATAATGGTCCACCAATACTAGTCAGCTCCTTCCCACACGTATGTCGCAAGTTTGAAGCTAGTTTGTGAGAATTCGACTCCGATCAATATAAAATGCTCTTCTATTTGAATTAGTTTGACATTTAAATAACTGAAACATGTATAAATTGCCTATATTGATTGATACCGTTAATTAAATAAATAATTTAATTATTAATATGACATCATATAAATTATTGAAGATGATTAATAGGTAGGTATTCATAAATGGTGCTATTATAATAAAGTTATAAGATTTGAATTAATTTTAGTAATATATGAATTATGAAATACTTTTCTTTTATGCTAGAATCAAAATCAAATTAATTTTTAGAATTGAGATTATGTGTGTTTATTTTCTATATAGATATGTGTGTGTGAATATAATATTTGATGAATGACTTGTGTTTGGTTGAGATGATTGAGTTGATTGTTATTGTGGAGGTCCAGAGTAGCAATTGAATTGTTATAATTATTTAAGAGCTACATGAACTTCATTCCCCTTTATAGAATATCTAAATCTAGGAAGTTATTTAGGGGGATATATAGGCAGCCTTCGAATTCGGTTCGATATTTTAGATTAGAATTAGTTGTGATTATTTTGATGTTGGAGACCCAGAAAGGGTAATTGAGATGTCATTGATTGATGTGGATTATTTAAAAGTGTTTGTTTCTTTGTTTCAGCTTGTGAATATGTTCTAGTTTTAATAGAGACTCTGCAAAAAATTTCGCAGACTAAAAATTAGAGCAAGTTGATTGTTGTTGCATAGTAGGTAATACTTTCTAATATGTTTTCTTATTTCCCATGCATCATGTATATTACTTGAGCATTATGACATGTATTTGTGTTTCATTATAATTTGTGCTGCATATTAGTTGTGGTTGTTAGATGGGAGTAGAATGACACAGGATCACTTAAGATATAGGTATGGTATGATAGTTATGATTGATGAGCATGATATGATGAGTTATGACTGGCGTGACGGCAGGGAGTTACTCATCGTTCAACACTGCTTGTCAGTAAAGTTGCCGCTGCTTGGCTATATATTTTTTAATTGATTAAATATTTTTTGTTCAATTCATTTAATTCATATTGAATTGATTATAAGTGTCATGACCCAGCCCTAGAATCATGATCGACGCTATGAAACGAGAAGGCGATATGCTACCAGAACCCGTAGCAAGCCTTACTTGAATATCATTTAAATATATCTCACAAATAATATAGCATAAATAGCAATCATAATATTGAACAGAAGTATATCCTCTAACAAAATATCATCATGCTATATCAAGCAATTCACGTCATATTCATAACATAAGCCTAACACATTGGTAATTGCGGAAGCACTAAAAATAATAAAATTACATAATGACTTTAAAGAAGTCGGTTCTCTGCGAGGAAAGAAGCAGAGCTAATCTTAAAGGAAGAATTATGGAAGTTATCCTAAAAAATAGTGAACAGGATGAGCGTTCGACTCAATGAGCTGATATAATTTAAATAAATATGTATGTCAACTATTTATCTATATAAAATGCCACTATCATAATTCATAATCAACAAACATACAAACATATTTTCCATGATGAAAATAGTCAGTGAAATCCACCATCCGCCTATAAACCATAAATATAAATGGAGAGCCGACCCCCTCCATTTGCTCTCTTAATATCCAAATTGTAATATCTGTCATTTTTGGACTATTTAATTAATTGTATGTTGTTGAATTTAATTAATTGAAGATATGAATGTTTGAGGAATCCAGAAATTCTGGTTGCAAGGTATTTTGTGAGGCTAATTGTATGATCTTAAAGAAATAATTTGATAAAGTGTAAAACATAAAAATTGTGAATTTACATCTCATCTTTAATTCTATAAAATGGTTCTATAAAATTCTGTGTATGTAAAGAGTTATGCCTCCTTGATCAGAACATGTCTGGTTCATTAATTTCTGTAGGAATCTGAGTATGTTTGAATTTTCTGGGAATGATTGAGGCTGTTTAAGTCAAAAGTGTAAACATGAGAAATGTTCCTTTATGTGTTGTGTTATTGGCTGTAAAATTTCAGGAGATTTGGATAAGTATAACTCAGTGGAGAGTGAAATTACTCAGGTCTGTTCGGATGAATTTTGGGCAGTAAGTCAGGGTGAATTTTAGAGAGTCACCATGATCTGTGTAGTTATCTTTGTGATTTGAATTTTGGATATGTTGAACCCTTGAATGTCTATTTTAAGTGACAAAAAGAATCAAGAAGTTTGGATGTTTGTAACTCATTTGCGAACTGATTAAATATAAGTTGTCGAGGAAGGGTTTCAGCTCGGCGGAAATTGATATTGATGAGCCGGCAAATGCGAGGTGGCATTTGCGAGCCAGCAAAGTGGCAATGTAAGATTTTCGAGGTGGAAATTGGCGAAGAGGCATATGCGAGGCGACATATGCAAAGTGGAGTAAGGCGAAGATGAATAATCGAGGTGGCATTATGCGAAGAGGCATTGCCGAAGTGGCATATGCGAAGAGGGAGATAGGCGAAGCGAGTTGGCGAAGAGGCATTGCCGAGGTGGCATATTCGAAGAGGAGTTCGCGAGGAGAGTTTGGCGAGGCAGCATATGCGAAGTGGCTTATGCGAAGTGGCATTGTTGGAGCAGATTGGCGAGCTGGGAATTGCGAGATGGCTTATGCGAGGTGGCATTGCCGAGGCGGGTTGGCGAGGCGAGCTGGCGAGCGAAATTTTGGGGCAGTAGCCTATTTAACCTTTGCCCAGTAGCGATTTTCTTTCTTCTTCTCTTCGTTCTTTTTCAGTTCTTCTCAGGATAGTTCCATTTATTTTCTAATGCATTAATACTCAGAATTAATGCATTAAATCTTTATATTATCATATTTTAAGGCATCAATCGTCAGTTCAAGCAGATTATCTTAAGAAATTCAGTTTTGGAAAAATAAGGTAAATTTTCTTCAAATGTCATTTTCTTTTAGATTAATAAAGTCTGATAGTTAGAATAGTTAATTATGGGTATATAAAATTTATTACAAGTATTTTGAAGCTATTAATGGTAATTAATGTTGAAAAAATCAGAATTTTATGGACTGTCATGAATAGTAACATGAACAGTAATTTCGAAATTAAATTCATATTTTGTTTAAGAGTTGAATTAAATTAATGTTGGGAATCAAGAATAGAAACTCTAAGATAGTTAAATATTAAGAAATCATATTGAGTATTATTGATTAAGGAAAACTCTAATTTTGAATATTTGGAAAAATTTCTTAGGAGAAGAAAATCAAGAAAATTGAGGAGAATATTGTTGAGCAAATTGTTAAAAGAAATTTAAGGATAAATTTGTGTAGAGGTAAGTATGAACATTGCATATGTAATTTGTTTCTTTGAAATGAATTGTTCAAACCTTCCAAATGTTCTCATACATGATATTGTATTATGCACCAATTAATTGAAATCCCTATGATGTTCTCAAACAAATAATGATTTGTTTCATGTGATTACATTATATAAATATAAATCGCTTGGTCATTCTTCCTTGGACCAAGTTTATATGAAACCAGTTGTTAACTTAACTGAAATTATATTATATGTTGATGGTCTTGTGACCAATATGTTTCTGATGAAATTGAAATCATATGACCCTATGGATAGAACGCTCTTCCCAATACGAGTAAATTCATTGGTCCATTGTGCACTTTGGGAACCTAGCTGATAGGGTTTTTATCAGTGTTCCACCTAGAGGGGACCATGAGCTCTAGGCGTATGCTTGGCCAAGCAAGCGTTTGCGATAAGGTAGCAAGGACTACCGATGCGCACTGTTGTGATAGGTAGCATAGCTACTGATGCACTCTGTAGTTCTACCATGTTACTTGATAGTGCTATTCGATTGTGAGCACTTTTGTTCTTGTAAGCCTAACCACATGATGATTCTTACCCATGTTCTTGGAATTGATATTTCCTTTGGATTAATACATATGTATATATATTTCTTTCATATTGCATGTTCATATCTTACTGAGTTGAAGGCTCACTCCTCTTCTGTAGATTTCAGGTGATAGTGTAGCTCGTGAGGGAGCTAGTAGAGAAGATCAAGCTTTTTGACTTATTCTTCCAAGAAGCCTCTATTGTAATCATTTTGAAATATATGCTTATGTATATTGATTGTAGGGTATTATGGTATTGTATATATATTGGGAGTATACTCTAGAGCTCCGTAATTAATTATTAAAGAGGACACTATTTTGATGTATGAATTGTTACCTTTTGGGTTACCCTTGTTCCTTAGTGATGTGGGATACATCTTTTGATCAGTAAGGAACAAGAGGAAATTATGAAATGATAAAAATAAAGATATGAATTATGCTTATATGGATCAAAGAAATGAATATTGAATGATAATTATATTTGATATAAATGTGTATGAGATCCAGGATATGAGAGTTCTACGGGTTTATGGTGGCCTTAAGCCTACCCTTACCCTAGGACCGTCGCACCACTAGAGTCGGGGTGTGACACAAATACGGGGCCACAGTGAGTTTAGCTCAAATCAGACATCACAATATTCTCTTATTCATGTCCAAGAGCCACGGTGAGACCAACTCTAACCAGGCTAATCCCTATAACAACATCATCATACTCTTTTATAACATGTCTCATCGAATACCATCATAACATATCACATCATAAGATTTACATTACCTATGTTAATATAAGTGAATTCCACGTCATTCTATTTTCATCGCAACACAACAACATTGAATCAAACATGATACATCAATTATCATCATAAACATACATATGTATCCTGATTTCTAATGTAGAATGTGATAATTAAGTATGTGTATAATGGCCATACATTTAATATTCATGATATGCTCAAATGCACTATTAACTTAAATTATATTAACTCACAGTACAAAATGAGATACTCAGTCCATATCTCCGATAAAACCCGTTGCGGAAGCACTCAGAGTATCTAAAGAAAATCATTAACAAAAATAAATTAATTACTAACTAATCGATTTTCTAATTAATTATATAATAATTTAATTTAATTTAATTTTCTGTCGAAAATTCGGCAAAATCTCCTTTATAATAGGATATAGCCTCCTGAAAACAAATAAATTTATATCAGCTCATCAATATTTCAATTTAAGTAAATCATTGCCCATTCAAGACCTATAAAAATTTATCATCACATCCTTCTCAACAATTCTCAAACCAAAACTCACAGCAATACATAAATAAAATAATTACTCATACCGATAAAATAATTAAGTCCTTAATTCTCATTCAATAATTTAAATTAGCATCTAAATAATTTATTTTTCCACAATATAGATATAAATCTATATATATATATATATA
>CANXYC011401591.1:0-22063 GCA_948193065.1 Aleurites moluccanus
TATATATATATATATATATATATATATATATTATATCATTTTTATAAATATTTATATAATATAATTTATATTTCATATAAAAATACTTATAAATTAAAAAATATATAAATTATATATAAATAAAATATTAAAAAATAAAAATATATATAATATATATAATTAAATCAAATTTAAAGCTATTATCATCATTATCCGAATTCCATCTAATTCATTATAAATATAAAATAAAAATTTCACGCATTCGATTTATTAAACATATTAAATAATACTTCGTTTTATTTAAATCAGACCAAATCAGACATTACCGAGTCCGACTAAAATTGCCATCCGTAGAATACAATTCATTCAAGATTGGTATGTCGAGATCGGATGGTCTCAGGGCTTTGACCCAAAACTTCACCCAATTTGTAAATCACCATCTCAAACAATACAAACAGCGCACCCTCATAAATGCTTCCCATCGGCAGCAACGGTCTAGATTTCACCTCCCCATCATCCACCATGGTCTGTGCCGGCACATAGCAAACCACGCTGGCATGCTTCACACACGACCCCGTTTCAGGCTGAGCAGTCAATAGTAGAACTCTGGCACCATTCGATCTTGCCAGCGAACATAAGGCATCGACGGTGGAGAATCCCCCAGGTCCTGCAGAAGCGATGAGTAAATCGTTGGAGGTGATTGGGGGAGTGGTCATGTCGAAAACAAAGTGGGTGGAGAGGCCCAGATGGGCAAGTCGCATGCACAAGGCCTTGAGCATCAGGCCCTCCCTCCCCACTCCATAGAGGAAAACACGACCGTTCTGGGCGGCAGTGGCTGAGAGAATAGTGACCATGAGGTCCAGCGGTGGTGGGTGTGGATCAGTGGGTTGGGAGAAGACGGAGGCTATGTCATTGCATATCTGTGAAGCTAGAGAGAACATCGTGGAGGAGGCTTCCGTGGCCATTAGCGCGTGAGAAGGGTTTCTATATCCTCGAGTAGAAAGACCAAGGCTGAGAGAAAATGCGGACCGAAAAATCACCAATAGATTGTCTATAAGAACAATTGATCTTACGCAATTAGGAATGGACAAAAGATAACTTAAAATTTAATCGCTCAACACCACTCGCTCAAACGAAGTTAGAAATGGACAAAAGATCACTTAGGATATGTTTGTTTGAGAGAAATGGGGAGAAAAATAAAGAAAAAGAAAAATTGAAGAAATTTTTTCATTTGATTATCTAAATAGAGAGAGAAAAGAAATAAATTTTTTTATTTCTCTAGATATCTATCTAGAGAAATAAAAAAATTTAAAATATTTTTAACATAAATTATAAAAATATTTTTTTTTTCATCGTTAACTTTTTTTAAAAAAATTAAAAATATAAATATCTTACATATAAATTTACGTTTCTTTCCCATTCAAATAAAAAAACCAAATAACATAAAAAAATTTAAATTATTTTCTTTTTTTTTTCTTTTTATTTCTTTTTATTTAATTTTTCTTCATTTCGTTTGTATAATTAATGCATCAAACAAAGGCTTAAAATTGAATCAACTCATCACCACTCAAAACATACAAAGAGATAATCCAACAAAAATTAAAAATATAGACACATGCTCATTAGTTTAGAGAACATGCGTATCACAGCATGTTTGCCAATTGCCACCATTTTATGAGTCAAAACTATTGACACAAAAGCCGCATAAAGAAGCGTAAAGGAGAACAAGAACCATAGGTCTTTGTTGTACACTAAAATACCGTAAGTTTCAAAATATAGTCAGTTTCCAAGTGTTATCTTGGCTCAGTAGTTTCTAAGCTCCATTTGCTGGAGGCAAAGAAGAATTTTTAGATGAATTTGCCAAACTCCCTTCAATGTCTATATCTTTCGCAACAGCGCTCATAGATGAAGACGAGCCATTTCTCCCATACTTATCATTACCAATTCCATCACTTTCTTCGTCCTCGTGCAAAGAGCCTTTCCGCCGCAGTTCCTTAACTTTCCGAAACTCATCATAGTGTGCTCGCCTGTGCTCCCTAAAATTTGCAGTCCTGTCTGATTCAGAATCTGATATAGTGCATTAAAATGAATCCATCAGCCATATTAACACAAGTAAATTGGTAAACAATCTAGAAGAAAAGAAAGGAAATAAATGGAGTTACGAAATCAGCAATCTTGTTTGTTTTCTTGGCTGAGTTCTGGCAGAAGGGAAACCTTCAAAGATGATTTACCAGTAAGCCTACACAGTGCCAGTATAAGTTGGATGAGTTAGGTGCAAACAACCCTATCCTACGGGACAAGAAATAGGCACTGTACCTTCAAAGGGCATATAGCACTCACATACGTAAATGAAGGTCAGCCGACACAATTAGTACCTTTGAAAGCGAATTTTTAAGAAATATAATTTTTTTTTTCCAATTCGTACAAAAGATGGTTGATGGTAATTAGGTGCCTCTAAATAATAATAGAAACGACAAGAATTATAATGCAACTCCAAATCGATCACCCATCACTTGAACCTTGTCATATTCCTTAATCAGTACTTCATTAGAATATCTAAGTAAATTGCAATGCAACGGTAAAAATCATTGGCTTGCAACCACAGAGGTGTAGCTCAAGTCTTGAGTCATTTCATATGAATAAGCAGAAAAAAGTAACATGCCCCTTGAAATTATGTGCAACAAAAAAGGATAACCAAAGGGGCAAAGGTATTATGAATAAAACCTTCTTCATCTTGTTCCATAGGATCAGTCTCATCCTCAAATGATGTCCAGCCGCCGGATCGCCTGCCAGAGTTTCTACTGGAAGAAGCCACAGTATCTAATGCAGTCTGCAATTCCTGTGCATGCATGGCTTCACCAACTATATCATCAAAGCTACCCCGCCTAGGAGACAGAGAACCTATAATAATCATCAAAATCCAGATAATTTAATGGGAGTTCAGGAGATTGTACAATGTTCAATCATAGAATTCAAAAGTAGACATGACAGTGAAGTAGATATCTTATCCAAACAGCAATTTTGAGAAATCCTTTGTCCAGTATCAACTTAATGAAAAAATAACTTAAAAGCCAATTTTCAGAAAGGCTAGAAAAAACTCAACTCATCATGGAGTTATTCCAACATACAGGGACAGCTGCAAGTAAATGGTACAGAAACACTATTGCATAATGCACGCATACATACAGAGATAATATACAAAAACAGTATGACTAGTTTACACACAAGGAAAATTAATACACAGATCAACATACCATCGTCATCAATCATGGGGTGATAAGGCGTCTTGGGTTCAGTGATTTTCTGCCTCACAGGCTTATTTGCTTCAATTTCCCCCAAATTCGCCTCATCCCATTTTACATGAGCCCTATTACCTCTGTTAAATATGAGGAGATCAGCATGGACTTCAAATATCAAATCATATTGTAAAGTAACATGCTTCACTAGTAAGATTTTCATAAAAAAATCGCTAAACAGAAAAGAGAGCATAATCGATAATACCGCTGGAAATTGGAAAAGGGCATACAAACAGCCACAAGGTTGTAGTTGTACTGTTATATTAATTGTTAATCCTGTGTCACCTACTACAGTAAAGCGCCAAGGATTACTAAACTAATTATGTTACAGGCAATTCTATATTCTAATTCCTTGTGATTGATAAAATTATCCCTTGGCCTCTTAAACCAGAACAACCATACAAATTTATTGAGCTGAACAGTAATTATAACAGCATCTATCAATGCATTACATAAACCACTTCCACATGTTGTATCACAAAAACACAATTAACTAATGTAATGAAAACAAGTTATTCTGTTATTTTGATATATGCATCTATAGGAATAACTTTTCTAGGAATTAAATGTGCTTCTATTTCTTATGATCTCAATTCAGACACCTTAAGTCATAGATGATCTTAAGCAAAATACATGTGTTAGATATATTTCTTTGTAGCATCTATTATGCTACACCTTAAATCGAAGAATCCTTAAATCCACCTAGTGCACTGAAAAATCCATTATCTGATTCTGTCCCTCATTCCAAACAATAGCATTCACACTTCTTTAACATCTCTTCATTGTTCCTCATTAGAATTCACCAAACACTCCCTAACAGATTTCTCTGAACTTAAACAATGCCATCAACAAGTAATAAAATCTTTTGAACTTCTTAATGCATAATCTTATGAATGCTTCATCTGTTAGCATTAGCCCTGGTGACACTCATGTACCAAAAATACTGGTAGCAGAAGCTAGGGTGTTGTTCAGTAAAGTAACATAGTGCTCAATATCGTGGCAATTTTTCTCCCGAAATAGAATTTAGTATACTAGCATAAAAATTAAAAGGAACAAAAGATTTTCGAAGCAGAAAGCTTAAATTACTTCATTTTTATGAACTTGCTATTTCCTCAATCACCAATATACACCAAGAAGTAGCTGATTGACCTGATGCCACTGAGACAATAAATAAGAACCATGTTAAATTGTTAATGTCAGAAACAATCAAATGCTGCATAATAAAACAAATACAAACTGGCATGACAAGTAATTTGACACTGTGCTATAGCCTGAAACCTATCTTGACTAGTGTTTTTGCAGATAATGAAAAAGGTATACAACTATAGAGAAATGGATATCAAAATAACTGGAAGCAAATAAGAAATAAAACAAACAAGTCAGAAGCGCCCACAATCAAAACACAAAAAAAAATCCATCAAAAACGATTTCATAAATGCTTATTAGGGGGGAGAGACACAGAGAGAAGATTCTGGCAGTGAAAAGGCTTCATATTAGTGAAGATAATGAAAGTCAGAGTTGCAGAAAACCATCCAACAATAAAGTAAATGACAGAAACTCCAATAAAATGCAGGATCTGAAATCAGCTGAAAGACATTCCATGAAGTCATGCTTTCACCTGCTAATTCCCAGGCATGAAAAAATTATAGATTGCTGGAGGATTGAGGCTCAAAATTATCAGCTTGTAGTCTATAACTTTATACTAAGTATTAATAAGAGATAAAAGATAGGAAGTGGAGAAACAATAATCAATACATTTTCAAGCCTGGCCTTTTCTTGTACCCAAGCAATTTTCCATGGAGATAAATGATAACAGTAGCAAATGAGAATAGAAGAAATCTTCCTATTAATTTAAACAATTAAATTTACTGGCTAGATAATCCCATGGATTATAAAAAGCATCTGACTATCACTTCAAATCTGATTATTTTGGATTTCACCAGCATCTTAATCTAAATGTTAGAAAACTTTCAAATTATTGGATTTAATTGTAAAACGCAAACCTGAAACTTTACTCCACCTGCTCGCGAATTGTATATTATCCTGATATTAACATTATCCAAATATACAAACCCTAACTGTATATAAGAATACATTAAACCAGTAAAAAATATAATCCATTTCCATATCCAAACAACTAAACTGGGATCATAAATCACAAGCAACAGGTTAATAATCAATAAAATTATGCTATTAATCAACCAAATCAAAGCCAGGATCGAACAGGAGACCTTCGAACAATAAGAATCTGTTTCCGTTGGCTTCTCAAAAAAATGAAGAGATATGAAAGAAAATAAATGTCGATTTTATGTCAAACGGCAAACTTAACCACCACGATCAATCAATCCATGAGATTCATTCCTTTTGTTTTGTGTCCTTCGCGTGGTTTCTCGAGAATCAAACAGAAGAAAAATATGGAAAAGAGATTTTTTTTTTTAAATGTGGATCAGAGATTGTTAGTACCTGCGAATTGCTCTTTTCCTGCTTGATGTATCGAAGTCGGTACTTCGATTTTTCTACATTTCTTATTGACCAATGTTTTCATTTTCCAATACTGCCCTTCCCTCTCCAACGTGCCATAAGCCTGATCATGATAGGGTTCGGATCTGGTGCTCAGATGGTTCATGTGAGATCGAGTGATTACAACCGTAGTTTGACTTCACAGTTTACACGCAATTACAGAATGTGTGTTTTTTTTAATCGGTATTGCATTGTACAAGTTTATTATAGATTTTAAAAGTAATATTAAATTTTACTTTTTTTTTTTCCTTTTTCCATTAGATAGAATTCATTGGTGATGAAAATTGATTTTAAGGCCCCTCTTAGAGGTCAAAGTTAAATTTATCGAATTTATTAAGATAAATTAAATTAATTAAATTAAATTGAAATTAATAATTTTATAATTTATTTAATTTAATTTAATTTAAAAATAAAATAAATTAAAAATTCGATTTGATCTGCAATTTAAATATTTTTTATTATTTTAAAGTCAACCAAATAGAAATTATATATATATATATATTATTTTTTATTATTATTATAAATAAATATATTTTATTTTATATACAATCACATTTTTAATCTAATATTAATTTAAAATTTTAAAAAATACCTTCCATGAAAATTAATTAAATATAAATAAAAAAATCTAATTCTTAAAAAAAATTTATGTGTGATAATTAATGGAATAAATAAATTTTGAATTGTATAATATTGAAATTATTTTTAAAATTTTTTATTACTGATATTTTATCGATATTTTTTTTTCTAAATTTATAATAAAATAATAATAATTTATAAAAAAAAAATTAATTTGAAATCAATAAACTAAAAATATTTAAATTAAATCAACGATATAACTATATTGATGATTTAATTTAATTTAAAAAAATTTTAAATAAAAAATATTGATTTGATTTGATAATAATTCTCCAAAATCATAAAACTGAATTAATACTATATGTATATTTCGTTTTCTTTAATAACTTTAATAATGTTATTTTTACCCCCTTAACAACTAATATTTTATTTATTTCTTAAACTTTTAAACAATAAATATTTATTAATTATTTCAATTCATTTCTTTATCTATCTTATTAATTAAAAATTATTATTTTTCCTTTTCACGCAAAAAAAATTCCAAAGAATTAAATATTTTTATCATGCTGCTAATCACTTGATGTCTGTTTGGAGATCAGTCAAGCTTATTTTGGTTCAAGTTTTATATCAAAAATAAAGATTTTATAAAAAAAATATATTTTATATTGAGTGCTTTCAAAATTTAAAAATTTAAAATTGTTTTATAATATATATAAATACAAATATAATATAAAATAATATAATATAAATATGAAATATATTTTTTTATTAATTTTATCAGTAAAATATAAGAATATAATATTCTTTATAAAAAAAAAAAAAAAAAGATTGAACAAGTTGGAAACACATTATTCTTGTATCTAATTATGTATAAGAACAATTTATTTATAATATTTTAAAATTACAAGTATTGAAATAGTATATCCAATAAAATTTTTGAAAGTTAATTTAAAAACGTTTACTCAATATTATTTATTAATTCCATTATTTATTATAGAGAAAATTAATATACTTATTATTTTAATTTAAAATTTGCAAATAATTTATAATAAAAAAAATATTCTTACAACATCTAATACGCGTTTAATATATATATATATATATATAATATGTTCAACACACATTAATTTATTTTCTTATTTTTTTCACTATTTTTAAAATTAAAAGGTTCTTTACTATTATTTTAATGATAAAAAAATTATGAACTAATTTCTTTCTGTATCTTATAATTAAATATCATTAGTTTTCTGTTAAATTAATTACTTTTCCACTTAATTCATTCATTTACTTATGTTTAGATTAAATATCAATTCACAGTGTTGTTATCATCACAAACAATGACATTTGTAGATAGGAACAATGTTAATACACCATCATAACACTTCCACTGTTATTAAAATCAAACACTTTCACAATAATATTTTTTTAATATATTCATATAAAATCAAAAGGAAAAAGCAAATGCCAACTAAAATGATTTTTTTTAAATAATAATAAATAAAATGAAAATGAACTAACATAACATCCTCTAAAGGGCAAAATGGGGAATGTAAATTTCCAAAGAAAAGAAAAATTAGAATAGGGACGATGAGAGCTTGTATAACCGGTGCAGTATAGACAACGCAAGAGATAGAGAGTTTTTCATTAGTTATTAGACGAAGCTCTTGAGTCGCAGACTTAACAGGACAAACAAGTGTCCCAGCAGAGAGCTCACGGTGATCTCTTATCTCAATTTTTCAACCATCAACGGTAAAAATCCTACTTAAAGAAATTTGATTTACATGTCTGCGGTGTTGTTTTGCCCTATTATACAGCAACTGTCTATGATCATTTTTATTCTTGATCTGCGTATTTTTGTTATGTCTCCTTGCTTTTCAACGTTATTGGGCTTCTGCCAATTTTTATTATTGCCCTGGATTTATATTGGGGGCACTTTATTTTCATCATTGTTTGGGATGAGATCTTGAGTTTTTCTCTTACTATTTTCCGATCACATCTGATTTCTTTCATAATTATATTTAAATCCACCACCTCCCACTTTTTAAAATATAAAAAAATGGATCGAGATAGGAAAGAGAGAATTTCACCATTATGAATTTGATTTTTACTGAATTTTTACTTTATTTTTGCTCTTTTTCGTTTTAATGGTCTATTGACTTTGGATGTTGGATGCTTCAAGATTCCAATGCTCATAAAAATAATTAAAAAATAAAATAAAATCATTAAGTCAATAGTGGTCTTTTGATGCATTTATGTCATCTGTTTATCAATTCTTAAGAAGCTATATTTGGTGTTAGGTGAAGTAGGCAATATGTGAATTTGTTACAAATGAATTAAGTTGCTAATTTTTGTGCTTCCCATGCTGAGTTTGCTATATAGATTAGTGGCGTGTCAAATATCCAGTATGAGCATATGGGCATAGATTAATGGAAAGACTAGTAAATCATAAGGGTTGAAATCAGTATCCATCGACTCAAAATGAGTGTGGATAAAGAATGATAGAAATAGTTTGTGATCAGATATTTATAGTGTGTAAGCTAATCATTTGAGGCTTGATATTCAGGCCACAACTGAGTTTCTTGAACAGAGAAATGCATCATTTTCAATTGGAGATGTTATTTTTATTTTTCTCCGTGTTTTGACTTATTTCTCATGTCTGTCTCGTTCTCTCTGTTTTTTTCAGGATTGCCAATACTGGGCATGACAGAGATCAAGTTAGAATTATGAAGTTCTGTCTCTCTTACACCTGAAGGTTTGAAGTAGCAAGTATTAATTTAGATTGAAGTGAAAGAAATGTTCTCATTGTTCTATGGCCTCTGGAAGTATCTATTTAGCAAGACAGAATTTCATGTTCTCATTCTTGGAATTGACAAAGCTGGGAAAACAGTAATGCTTCTTTTTGCCCTGACTTATTGAACTTTATCTTGTTGTTTATTGAATCCTTTGTTCCTTAAGGCCATAATAGATTATGATTTTTCTTTTTGTCATTTATGCTGAACATAACTGCTGTATACTTCACTTGTTAACCTTTTTCATCTGTGAATTTGTAGACTTTGCTGGAGAAGTTGAAATCATTATACTCAAACTTAGAAGGTCTCCCTCCTGATCGGATTGTTCCTACTGTTGGACTTAACATTGGTCGCATCGAAGTATCAAATACAAAACTTGTATTCTGGGACCTTGGTGGTCAGGTGTGTTAAATTCATGCATAAATATTTTCTTTCAAAAAATATTTGCACAGATGGGCCTTTCCCTTTATTTAGGCAGGGTCTTCAGTACTCATGTTGACTCTCATAGTCATATATGAAGCTTTTTTGGCTTGATTTTTATTTCAGCTGTGTATTTACTGGAAAATTACTTGGATCTAAGCTGCAATGAACAAACACTAAAAGTAAATGAAAGAGAACCAAAAAAGGAAAAAAAAAAGGCTGGACCTAATTTTGTTGGTCTGGACTCTGTGATAGGCAAAACATGATATAGTTTTTATAGCATCATTTTGCCACTGGTGCTATAGCCACACATATGGGCTAAGATTTAAGTCCTGCTATTTGTGGGTGTATGGAACTTAGGTCGAGTTCAGACCATTCTAAGGCAGCTGCCTTGCTTGCTAGAAAGAAACCAACTTTTTAACTTCTCCATATGACGTAAAATGCTACAGGTTTAAGAGTTGAGCAGTCTGTTTTGTTTTTAATGAAAGAAAATCAGGTGTAAGCTCTTCCTAGTGTCACTAGTGAGCAGTCTCCACATGCTACAAGGCTTGAATAAGACTAACTCATTTGATTGTTGGTGCAATTGGCTTTGAATCTCAGCAACTGAAACATTTTTCAATTTTCTGCCAGCCTGGTCTTCGCTCTATTTGGGAGAAATATTATGAAGAGGCCCATGCTGTTGTATTTGTAATTGATGCTACTTGTCCTTCTCGTTTTGAAGATTCAAAATCTGCATTAGGTGAGCAATATTCAATCATTAATTAGAAGAAGATCACAATACTGGTGCTTATAGGCTACAGTTCTGTTAGAATTGTTAGTAAAATGATGCATTAATGTCTCAAAATTTGTTTAACAGAAAAAGTTCTTAGACATGAGGATTTGCAAGGAGCACCTCTTTTGATATTGGCAAACAAGCAGGTAAAGATAGTTAAATACTTTTTTTTAACATGCAAAGAATATTGCAGACCTCAACTTGGAACTATAGTGATTTAGTCCTTGCTGTAGTATGTAGCTTGATCTTGCATATGATTAAGCAAAAAGAAACTGGTCATTTCATTTGGTATCATTTTAATGGCAGGATCTTTCTGAAGCTGTATCTGCCGAAGAAATTGCTAGATATCTAGATCTTAAGAAGTTGGATGAGAGGGTTTACATGTTTGAAGCAGTTTCGGCATATGATGGGTAAATGGATGCGAAGAATGTTTGTATATTTTATTATTTCATTTCATAAGTGGATATAAAAGAGAATATATGAAACGTGACCCCTCTTACCCTCAGAACAATGAACAGTAGCATGTTATATGGAAGATACAAACTCAGATTGGGATTTAATTGCAGGATGGGGATCAAAGAAAGTGTAGAATGGCTCGTGGAGGTAATGGAACGAAGCAAGAGAACAGAAATATTGAGAGCTCGCGCAGGTGTAACGGCCCTTGGTGCTTAGAGGAAACTATATCAAGTTGCAGTTGTTTGCCTGCCTTTGTAGCATCTGTAAATAAGCAGGATTTATATTAGATTCTACATGATCTAAAGGTCAATCCATTTTTTCACATATGTGGCAGTTTTGATTTTGTATTGAATATAGATCAGTTGTCACTGCTAAGTTTTCAGATATTTTATTTTTACTTAATTTGCAAGGGAGGATGTCGGAGAATGGAGGGCATTCAGTTTGTGCTTTAAAAGGGATCACAGCTTGTTGGTGTAGTACTTAATGCATTTGGGCTATTTCTTTTAATCCCTCTGGTCTTCATAGATTATAAGCTAACTGATATGCTTCGCATCTAATAGTTATATTGAAAATGGTCAAAACATTTTTCGTTGTATTCAAATTTATGATTGTGCATCACATGTTTATGTGAAATGGTCACGCAGGAAGGCAAATATGGATTGAACAATATTCCCTTAAATAACCGACTGGCGTTCTTAATCAAATTTTTTAAATTACATTCATAGTTTTAAGACATTGTCTTTGTAGTTCCAGCCTGGTAGAGAAGCCATAAGATGCTGAAGCTAGAGAGGTATCTAAAACAATATTTTAGATAATCCACACAGTGAGTTTGATTTCTTCAGTTTGTTCTGTTCTCCAGGAAGCAGTATGTATGTTTCATGCAGTCTAGTTTGAAGCAGCATTAGCTCTTTCTTTCACCACAGGTGGTGGTTCTGTAAAGAAGGTAAAGGAAAATTTGAATTTATATTTGTGTGAGGTCAAAGGGAAAAGCAAAAGCAAAAGGGCAGAATTCATATCCATTATAATTGTTAAAATTATGGGTGCCAAAGTACTCCATAATCTAATATTAATCAGCTCAGGCGCAAACCTTATAGCCATAATGGAATCTCTTCGTTAGTTTCAGCTAAATGTGAAAAAAGAGGTATTTGCAAGAGTCACGAGACACCATATTAACTTTGTCTACAATAATTATATAATTAAAAAAAAAAAACCACTAATTCTACTATCCAATTGAAGCACATCCACACAATTAGGCATATGCATTTATGATTTAATTGGGACAATTTCACAGCGAACAAGCATCAAATTCTTCTAATTACATCTTACCACATGCACATTTATCAAATGCCTTAGAATTTCTAATATTATAACTTACTTGATATTAAGGCCTTGGGTCTGTTCTTGAACAAAATCTTGTGACGGATGATGCCTATGACGTCCAATTCGACCTTAGCTAAGTCGTTCTCAGTCTCACTGCTCTGGTCCACATCCATATACTTGACTTTCTTCAAAACCAACAATGGCTTCTTCAAGGTCACCTTAGACCCCGTCAATTCATGATACCCAACCGTGAAAGTATAGTTTTCCTAAACCAAGCAAACCGTTAAAAACGACGATAAATTTGAATTAGAAGAATTTTAAGCGATATGTATATTTAAAGACCTGAGAAGGACGACAAAGCTCCCCAATCACGAGATTTTGAAGGGGATCTTGAAACGAGGGCTGAACCTCAACTACGCCTTGCAATTCTACGATCGCCCATTCTGGGCAATTGTCCGCCCCGCAACTGCATTTTACTTGGATCTGCATTATTCGTTCCCCAAAAAAAAAAAATGAAATAATCAAATACAAAAGGGAATTAATTTGCGAAATTGGCGGCAATTTAGTGTGATTCCCGCGTTTCTCTGGATTCTTCTATAGTGGAGACTACAACAGTACGATGTCGTTTTATTTGCCCCCCAGCCGTCGCGGATAATGTAAATATAACAATTTAACAAGCAAGTCGTGGCTTTATTTTTTTATTTTAATTCATTTTTTTCCTTTTCATTTTATTATTAACAAATGTGTAATAAATAATAATAAATAGAATAAGACTATAATTAATTACCAGAAAAAGCTTAAGAAATATAAAAAAAATTAAAAACTGGTTTAATTACAGCAAATAAGAGACCAGTCATTCTTAACCTTGCTGAATTTCTTGGCTTTAGATTAACATCCAGAGGTCCAATTTCCTCCAAAATTTCCTAAGCCAACACCTGATAAAAAAAAGAAAAATATATAAAATTCATATAAAAGCATTGAAATTTGAAAATATACTTTTTCTCTCTATAATGTTCACTGAACTACGTGATAAGTAGAAATTATATGATTGAGAATTAGATTAACTACTTACTGGTCATAACCCCAAGATTCTGATTCATCTTTGGGTACGCATATGGCAAGCAGTACCTTAATTTTCTTAATTTTAAAGAAAAACTAGTATAAAAAATTCCATAGTTTTGCTTTTGAAGTCTAAGTATATGATTTAGTCAGTTGATAGATAGGAAAATTGTTATGAATTTATATAGCTAGGGAATCTGGAGCTCTTCTATTGTGTATGTAATTGTTCAATTCCTCATTACTTAGGTTTTAAGTGGCTTGAATTAAATTGACATGCATTGCATTGTTGATAAACACTTGTTTACCTCTCTAGCAAATATGGTCCTAAATGCGTGTGAAACTTTATAACTTGATTAAAACCTAAAACTGAGAAAAAGAAAAATATATGAAGGGAAAACCTAAAATCAATAAGAGGAGAAAAAATTATATATATATGGAACAAAAGCAATTTTAAAAACATATATATTATTTTATAGTTTTTCTTTTAATTTGTTACGGTCAAAATTCAAATGGCAATAATTTATGTATTCAATAGTAAGATATTTCTGTCTTTAATAGTAAGATTACGTTTAGTAGTGTAAATGTATCATACATTCGCATTGGCTGCAGAACTAGTAGCAATCTTTGTATGGTTCAGATTTTGTTGTGAGCTCAGTTCAGTTTCGGACTGGTGGGTAAGCTCAAGTACAAGCAAGAGGCAACATCTACCCTTCAAGAACTCGGTAATAAAACAAATCAAGGAACATTACTCAATCAAAATTAACAACTGCTTCAAATATTTTTACCTCAATCGGACAACAACAATCAGAGTTGATACCTGATTATAAGTTTACAAGTTGATTAGTGGGTGAAAATCCACGCTAATTAGAGAATTACAGATGATCTTGTGCCAAAAAAAAAAATTCAAATCCAGTTTGAATTTCCCTAACCTGTACAACCACTATAACTGGATTGCCTACCTTTTAACATTCTTTGCTTCTTTCTTCACCGCGTTCATGATGAACGGTTCCATCTGAATATCCTAAATTCAAATTTTTAGCGTGTGGTAATGCAGGCTCCATCAGAGCCCCTTGATTATATAAAGGATTCTGTGGAATGCCAAATTGCTGAAAAAAAAATTCAGATTGACCAGGATCGCTCATATTCTGCACGGTCAACCCACTACTATCTTGTGATTGTGATGAACTCGCTTTCTGTTGACAATCCTGCATGACCATATCACAGTCCAATGGAATTGCGCCTGTTAGAGTTTTTATCGCAAATTCAATGCAGGGGTCTGCCCAGACATCTGCAAAAGGAAAGTTGAAGGGGGATCCTGACTTATCATAACCATTATCACTAACTTCAATCTTTCCAGCATGTTCTTCTGAAGTAGCTATCTTACCCAGAGGCTGAATAACAGCACATCCTTGCTTCCTGTGACCCTCATTCTGTGCATCTTCTTTTCCAGCATGATCTTCCAAAGTAGCTGAGCCCGTAAATTCACTATTGTTTGATCCTGATGCACCGTCAGAACTGTCAAAAGATATTCCAGTGAGTGTTTTTATTGCAAATGCAATGCATGGATCTTGCCATAACTCTTCAAGTTGCAGGTTGAGAGGCATTCCTAGCTTCTCATCAGCATTACTGGCAGGTTCAGTCTTTCCTAAATGTTCTTTAATAGCCATATTCCCTGGAGGTGAAACAACAGCGTGTTCATGCTTCTCATTGCCCTCCCCTTCTTTTTCTACTAGATTCTTTACAAGTGAAACAGCAGCATATTCAGACTTTTCATCACCCCTATTTTCAGTTTCTACCTTTTCCACATGTTCACTTGGAGCAGCCATATATCCAATGGGATGCTTGCTCTTATTTGACTCGAGAGACCTTTTTGTGTTTTTGGAGGTGTCAAATGCATGTTTCACTTCCCGCTCAGTATCAAGCTCAGTACAGGAAGAACCACCACCTGTAGTTGCAACTTTATCAGTGGACTGTTTAACTGCAGCTCGGCGGGCTCGATTCGTTGTTTTCAATTCAGGTGTAGGATCAAGTGGAAGGCCAGCAAGCCGCTTTGAAGTCCGTCGGGGTAGATTAAGATCCTTTTTCTTCTTGGATTTGACAGATCCAGTAATTCTAGTCTCATCTTTTATCATCCCACTTTTCACAGAGTGCTCGTTTGGAAGTACATCAACTGCAGAAGCTACTACACTGTTAACAGGATCACTCTTTCCTACTGTTCGAATTGAAACCTTGCAACCTGGGTCTTCTGAGCTGCCAAATTGAGCCCCTACACCTGCATCATGAAGAAAATTCCCATTAGATATAAATGCCCCTTTGTTTCACGACAGTAGGATGTGAAAGTAGGACCTCTAAGCTGGAAGCCCTAGTTCAAATCATTGGGATGTTCGATTGGGATAAAATGAGGTCTTACATATTCAGAGTAAACATTTTCCAAGCTCCACATCAAATATCCATAACCAATCACATGTTTATGGTATTTCTAAGTCAAGTTCCTACTAAACGTAAAATTCCAAAACCAGTTCATCTCCCATAAAATGAGAAAAAAGAAGAAAAAGAATGCATGCACATGTGCACAGAGAAACACTCAGCTCAGAAAAAGGATATCAGAAAAAGGATAAGGAAATGTATAACTAGACAATGACCAGAAGAATGCTCAGAGACGGGCATGGATTCTCCTGTACTTGCTGAACTGAAAACGTGTTCATCCTTTGCAACGCCAAACAACTTCGAACTCTGGTCACTTATAAGGGGGCTTCTTGTTCCATTTACTGCCAACTTTCGTTTCTTTGCAGCAGCTGGTGACTAGGTTCAGAGAAGACAATTTTTGGAAAAAGTCAGAATACTGATAATTATTAAATCCAAGCAAAACAATTGTTTCAACTGGCATTAATGGAAAAATAAAAAAAAAAAGAAGATTATCGATACCAACAAATAGCATTATTTATTCAAGATGCCACAGAAAACAAATAGTTTGTTTAAGTTTTTTTGCTGTGTCTGTCTCAGTTTCAAAAGTGAGATTATATGACATACAGGGTTGACTTTGTTGAGGTTCAACATAACAAGACATACCGATCAATAACTGAGCACTTAAACATGCAAGAACACTTGTAAAAGTTAACAAAAGATGCAACTGATCCATAATATCCCATCTGCCCAAACATATAAAAGCTGCAGATCAGATGGCTAACCAACAAGGCAACAATTCACAGTTAGAAACACTCATGCCCACCCAAAAGTGTAAGCTATAATAGGTGCCAAGGTCCAAACATCTATAGATCTTTTGTCTATTTTATATAGGATCCTTAAAAACATTTTCAACTCTTTGCTTTTACTTTTACAGGATCAGAGCAAGTTGTTTTCCTTTTGCCTACTATTTAGGCATTCATATAATGGAAGGGGGACAAAACTACTGAAAGACATGTTATGTGTGCAAAAAGGTAGTTATTAATTGTCAATACGATCTAGACAATTTATATTTTTCCCATAACTATTAGTAAGCAATAACTTTCAACCATATTTGCCTCTATTTCCTTCATTCTAATTGTGTCAGCATGGTTTAGTTCAATCATCTAGTGAAATGACAGGCCTAGGATTGAATTGACCAAAAGTAAGACTAAGCAACAGAAAATTTTCATTATTTCCATCATACAATTATCAAATAAGATTGGAGGAAGTACTCATTAAGGAAAAATATCTTATTGGTTGATAAAATATATTAAACATGCAGAATTATTGATGCACGCACAGAGGCTTTATCATCTTCCAACTCCACATTATCATTGCCTTTGTCTTTTGGCTTGAATGCTTGTCTTCCTACCTCCCCAGTTTCAAGAGACAGAAGTGCGTCCTTCATAGAGCGGAATACATATCCACTTACGGGATCATTGTAATAGCACAGAAAGTAAAATTAACTAAAGAATGTAAGTGTCTCTGATGGCTAAGCTACTTGAACAATCAATTCAATTTACAATACAAATAACTTGCAATCATGACTAATGAAAGAAAGTAAATATATAAGGAAACAGTATCTCAACAGAGTGGTATCAATGTTAAAAACTGAGAAATATTCAAGAAGCTTATTAAAATTAAGTCAATGGTTTCGAAAGTAAAAAACTATGAATATATTCAAGAAATGGGTATGAACACAATGTAAATACCAAAAGAGGAGGTAGAGGTTGAATACCGGGTCTCTTCTGATTTTATGAGCTGTCTTTTTCGCTTTGATTTCTTTGGTCCATCCTGGAGGTAAGCCTTTTGGTTCAGCCTTCTCAACTACAACCTAGATTGCTTAGCTAATTAAAACTTTCTTCTATACATTGACAAAAAAAATATATATATAATGGACATTATAAGTAAATAGAAACCAAAAGAGCAGAATGTGTCATCAGACATTTTTTGGGTGCTGGTCAATGCCTTTTCCCTTCCCTTCAGATTTAGATTTGCTGTTGTTAAGATAGCGAACAACCTCACGTTTAGAGTGGAATTTACCTTCACCTGAGGGAGGAAAGTAACACTGCAATAAACACAAATGAATATAAAAATTCAAATTTTTTTTTCACAGCAAGAAAATTTAGAGTTCATTATTCCCTTTAACATCTTCTTATTGTTGGATTCTTCTATCATAACTTTCAACATTTAGTCAAAGTTGAGTAGAATCATATCCTGAAAGATCAATTATGTATACATTAATTAATCAGAGGTACAAGAAAAACTTAGCATACCAAGTTGCATCTTAGCACAAATAAAAGGCTGTTACCTAGTTATGTTCCATGAAAACAGGGTCATGCGAAGAGAATTCTGGAATGGTTGTTGTGAGTCTTGAACCTGCTACCCCGAGGTTGCAAGCCCAAGACTTTTTCCTATTGCACTAGAGAATGCCCCTTTTCATTATGGTAACAATAAATAAAGACTGTTCAAGGATTAAGCATAACCATAACATGGCTGTTACAGCTAGAACCCAGGAAGTCGTGCAAAGAAAATGGCTGACTTTAACCTCACATAGTTTTCCCCCCACCTTGAACAACATGATATAAGTACAACGCAATTGGCATATTTTCTGTTGGTACATATTTGGGTTCCAGAGAAGGACATGTAAAACAGTAAAAATTCAGTAAATATTGGATTTACAATATCATTCACTCCATGGTATGACAAATTCCCAATCACAATTCATTTTGCTGATTACAAATAAAGTAATATTTTCATTCCTTTCTCAGATTTACATATTAAAAAGAGAAATATTCAGTGATTTTGCAAAGATTCAAACTTTACCCGCAATTTGTCATTTCAAACAAATTTACAATCACTGGATCATCCTAACAAATTAATATCATTTTTTATTTTGTTCAAGTGGATCATAAAATCGCTTCCATATAATACCTAGCCAAAAAAAAATGAAAGATTCTACTAGAGATGCAAACCATAACATTACCTAAAAAGAAAAAACAAAAGTAAACAATAAGTCAACAAACTGGGTGCAATTGTAAATAAATTACCTTATCTTTTTTACCACTGTCTCTCACTTTCACCTTGACTGTCCAACCCTCCGGTAGTGAGTCATCGGACTTGATATCACCGCCGGAAACTTCAGTTTTCATCACCGGAGACTCAATTGACTCCCTAAGAACCACCTCTTTCTCTTTCTCTTTCTATTTGTGTGTAACCGTGAAGCTTGAAAGAGCAGGCGAATTTGGACAAAGACAAAAGGGGCGTAGCAGAAAGCACGTGTTGCCGAACTTCTCGTGCTTCATTTAAATATGGTTTGTTTATATTGTAATCCATTTACGAAATTGACCTCAGAATTCACCTATTTTTCCCAACTGCAAACAAAAGTAAAAAAATCCCATTATCCGAACAGGGAGTCAAAGAGAGTGAAGGAGAAGATTAACTATACAGCAACAGTTATACATGACTATAACTAACGCGGTTATGGACCAACTAACCCACCCTTTCTCCTACTACTACACTTGGTTAAATTTTTTTTTTTTTAATCTTTTCTTCTTTGCTTTTTGGCATGGCCAAGTGGTTCTTCGTTGTAAATGATGCATAGCCCAAATGTTTAGTTCTGAAGTCCTAGAACCTCTTGGTTATAGGTTCAATCCTCACACACAGGGGAAGATTATTCATATTTAATTTTATTTAATTTAAATTGTTAAAATTTATATTTTTTATAAAAGTCGTAATATTAATAATTAATATTAAAAATGATAAAAAAAAAATTATGATACATAATATTTAATTTTATAAATTATATACCTAATTATTAGAAAAAAAATCAAATATGAGATCTTTCTTAAAATAAATTTATCTCTTATTACTTAAATGAGGCCACGATTTATTTGTTGTTATATCATCTTTTATAATTAATATATATTATTTTTATGTCTCATAATAAGTGATATTTAAAAAAAAAATACAAATTAAAAAAAATTATTTAATAAATTAATTAATTTTTACTTTTATTTATAACTCTATTATTCCTTCTTTTTATGACGCTCTTTTTATGATGTTACTTATTAAAATAAAGATAATATAAATAAATTATAAATTTTTCCCATTAAAACTATTAAAACATCAAATATTTTGGGACAAAATTTTCCTTTTAAAACATCACGGGACGGTGGGAGTATATAACTTATATTATATCTTTTGGAAAAGAAAAAGTTACTGATAGTAGTGAAGCCAACAGTCTGACATCCATTTGCTTAAAGGTCCAAACTGCATTTAGAGTTGGGTTCAACGAGGAAGCCCATTACAAAACTCTAACGATGTTGGGCTTTAACAATTGCATTTGCTATCTGTAACTGTAATCAGTTGGGTTGTTAGGCCCCTCAACATGGGTCTCAATTTAAAGCTTTGATCTTTTACAACACTATAACTCAATTTGTTTTTGTGGAAAATAACTTAGTTCTGCAATATTTTATTTTCTGTTATTTGATTGTACTAATATTAAAATTTAGTTACAAATATTAATATATAATTTTCATATTTATTTAATATGAGAAAAATATTAAATTATAGTGATTATTGATAATTCAAGGTAGTTATGATGGTGGTCAATAGAGGTAACCATGAATAATTATTAGACTGATAAATGTATTTGTATCTTTTTATTTTATTTTATTGTAATAAGTTTGTTAAAATTAATAACATGATATTCTTAATTTTATAAAAATATTTTAATTTTTTAATAGACATTTTTTCGCGCTTTAAATATGAAAAAATATTTATAAAAAATGCAAAATAAATGAAGCTTAGAAGTTAATTATCAAAATGTTTATTTATTTATTTTAGTTTTGAATGCGAAAATAAATATTATTGATACTTAAATTCCAACCTTACATCACCTTTAAATTAAAACACTAATTCAAAATATTTAATTTGATAATATAAATAGAATTAAAACATTTAATTTGAGACAAGGATAAAAGTGTGGATTGCACCAAATGTCAAATAAAATTTTTGTCATTTTCTCAATTACATCACAATAAATTTAGCAATCAACACGTACATTATAATTTATTAATAAGTATACATACGACAAAAAAAATTCAACAATCAACACATTAATTCTATTAAATATTTACAGAAAGTTAAGAAAAAGAAAATTTCCACATCAAATATATCATTGGATCCCTCAAGTTAAAAAAAAAAGGCGTCATTAGGTGTGATTGACCATAATATTTAACTAAAGGTAAAACAGTCAATTTTCTCTTTTTTACCCAAATAATTAAAAGTTGCTATTGTACAATGATCTAATTATGGGTGAGAGTAGGTTCCCTTTTATTGAGGTGTTGCAGGCTCAGTCCGGCAGCACTTCTCCTCCCTTTTATTTTTATTTTTTTTTTATTGGATGGTTAGTGTTACCATGGTTAACAACTAGGTTTCTAAACTCAATATTTTTTAAATCAGATCGATTAAAAATATGAATGAAGTTAAAAAATAAAAAATTTAATTAAAATTGAATCAATTAAATAAAAAAAATATATATATATATAATTTGACATATATATATATATATATATATATATATATATATATATATATATATATGGTAAAAATAAATATAATTTGATATTTTTTATTTTTTATTAAAAATAAAAAAATTAAAAAAATTAAAAATTAAAAAAAATTCTGAACCGCTCGTGTCACGACCCAACCCCAATTGGGCACGTGACCGGCACTAGGGAACGGGAAAGCATAAAGCTTCCGGAACCCGTAGTAAGCCTGACTTACCACTGAACAATAAAATCTGACATTGAAAATAACAATGCGGAGCTCTAAAAATTTAATACAGTGAACATAAAATAATGACATAGTAAATTAAATAATTTTACTGCCTGAGAATTAAGAGGTAGGAATACTCAACTTAAAAATTTAAATCTCTTTAAGCTCGACCCAGAACCTGAAAAAATATTTGAACAGGGGTGAGCGTTCGACTCAATGAGCTGATATAAATTAATTTAACATGCAGGTCATTTATTTAATCTACATAAAATGTCACATTACACATAATTATCCATAAACATACATAACATACATGATGGAAAATGTCCGTGGAATCCAACCTCATTTATATTTTTGTTTATCGTAAATGGGGAGCCGACCCCCTCCCTTGGCTCTTTTAAATTCCAACTATGGGGCCACGGTGAGATCAACTCAAACCAGACATCCCTATACTGTCTTATCCATGTTCAGGGGCCACAGTGAGATTAACTCAAACTAGGCAATTCCTGTAATAACATCATCATAAATTATGTTGTGTCACGTTACATCATTAATGTTTATGTGTTAGTGGTGGATTCCACATCACCCTATTTTCCATCGTCAACATATACATACAATGTCATTCATCATCATCATAAACATCATAT
>CANXYC011401684.1:0-26848 GCA_948193065.1 Aleurites moluccanus
TGTTAGGCATTAAAATTAAGCTCTTTTATTAGTATTCTAGGTGTCATTTTATATTTAATTAAGATAGTTTCTGTTTAAATTAGATTAATTTTGGTATAATTTTGAATTTTAATTTCAAATTAAGATTTAGTAAAATTTTGGTAGATTTAATAAGATTTAGATTTTATTTTGAATAATATTTGATTTGATTTGATTTGTTTAGATTGTTGATTATGATTTTATTTTGAATAAAGATTTCTAATTGATTTGATATTGTTTTGAAGTTTTAAAAATTGAAATTTTGGATTTTCAGTTTGGAACTAATCTTCAGGGGATGAAATACCGGGTACCGGTATTTGGAGACACTACCAGGTATTTGGAGAGAAGGAACCGGTATTTGAAAAATAAGTAGAATCCGAGGGACAGTAGAGAATACCGAGTACCGGTATTTCACCATGTATAACCGGTATTTCACTGGACAACCGGTATCTCGCCTCATTGCATGAAATACGGGTACCCGATATTCTGAGCTCTGCAACCGGTATTTCATACCTCTACCCGGTATTTGGCATTGCCTTCAGAAATGAAGTCTATAAAAAGGCTACCAAGTCTTTGGAAAATGGAGAGATCACACTTGGGAGCTAAGGAGACTTAAAGGAGGCTAGATAAAAGGATTTTTTGGAGCTTCAACACCTTCAATCAATCAAAAAGATCATCAATTAGAGTTTTTATCTTCTCTACTTATTATTTCTTTGTGAATTTTAGTATAAACATGTTTAATTTATTGATTAGTTCATCTTTTCTTTATTTAATCATGTTGAACTAAATCCTTTTTATAGGATTTAGATGAAGTTAATTGAATAATAAAGGTTGATGACAATAATTTATGATTTTAATTATTCTTCATATATAGTTTGATTTGTTAATTTTGATTTATAAGTGTTTTATAATTGGCCATTATAATCACTATCTAAAGTAGCTATTTACAACCGAGAGCTGCGATAGTTATTTGTTCATGGAATTAATAAGATAAGGCATGTATCGCTAAGAGATTAGGGTACACTTTAGTGGATTTTATGAAATTGCTAAGGATCTTAATGAATTAACATTGATTCGGTGATCACGAGAGTAGACACTTGCATTAATGTTAATGTTTGGATTTTTGCTCGAGAGAGGTTAATTGATAATTTAGAGTAATTAATCCATCAAACACTTTAGTTTTGAAATCATTATTGAGTCAATCAACCAGATAAATTCAATTAACGGAATCTAAATTCTAGATAGTTTTCTTTAAGATCTTAAATTTCTAAGTTGAGATTTCTTGTTTAATTAATTTTGTTTTAAAAAATTCATCCAAACCAAATTAATTTCTTTTCAATTAATAAAGATAATATAAATTTTGGTAATTGATAACGCCTCTCTATGGGACGATACTCTACTCACTTTATTACTTGCTAAAGTGATTCGTGCACTTGCGAAAAGCCCGAACATGAACCCATTAGTATTGTATATTTTATGCCATCATTATCTTCCTTGTGAGTAACGCCCTTACCTAGCCTTATAAGTATATGTATATTACTCATTGAGTATTATTATACCCACCTCGTAATTATTTATTATTTTTCAGGAACAAGGTTGTAGTGGTGGCTGTTTGCCAAGTCATCTCTTTCTCCGGCTTGGGAAGTCAAAAACTCCAATGTAATTATTTGTTTTGATGAATCATATTTATATACTCTTAGAGCTCCATGGTACTGTTGGGTAGGTAGTTGTGAGTGTATATGAATGCTTTGTTTAATGAAAATTACAAATGAAATGAAATACAAATGATGTGTGTAAGTTAATGAAGTAAAGACTATAAAAGTACTATGAATGTTAAAATGTAATTGTGACTTGGTATGCATATATAGAAGTATTTTATATATGATTGTGAGAACTGTGGAGTTGTGATTATAAGGATGGTGAAAATATTGGGAGTGTCATTTTTATGTAGGTTGTGTAATATGACAAATATGTCATAGGATTATATTAAAAATACAAGGGAAACCCTGGCAAAATTTATATAAAAGTAATAATTTTCAAGTAAAATTTGAATATTAAAAAATAGTTTTAAGTTTAAATAATTGATGATTGGCGTGTTTAAAGGGTTCTACGAGTTTTCGGTGACTTTAAATTTACTAGTGCCCTAAGACCATTGCGGCCCAAAAGTGGGCTGTGACAGTTAAATGGTGGGAATGATTGGCTTAGAGAATGGTTTGAATGCATTAAGCATTGGGAACCTACTGATGTTTATAGTAAAAGATTTATTTGGTTGAGAGTTAAAAGGGCCCCCTTCATGTATGATATTTTGACTTTTTTTTTAATCATTTTAGTCTAAAATGGGGAAATTTTGTTTCTTTAAATGATTCTACCTCAAAAAAAGACAAATTTTGATGCGGCTAGAATTCTTATTACAACCCCTATACTAGAATACATCGATAAGGTGGTTAATGTCAAAATCTTAGATAAATTATTTCCTATTAGAATTATCGAAGAAGTTTTCAATAGGGCCTTTCTAGTTCTCGATCTATGTAGAGGTGCTCCTTACAAACGAGTTCATGATATGTCTTTTAAGACTCACCCTTCGTCTTTAGCTTCTAAAGATTTTGTGGATGAAGGTAACTCTATTGAGATTGAGACAGTAGTTTCTACTCCCCAAGGTTCAAAAGGCTCTTTAGACGATATTGTTATGCACTCCCAAGAGTGTTCTGACTTCTCTCATAGTTTAATGAATAAAGTTCACAACACTAAAGTCCCCCAATCCTTAGCTTCAGATGCTATAAATCACTCTACTAATGGTGATTTTTGGATCCATGCGTCAACTGCTATTAGTAAACAAGATGACCTTCCACTGTAGGGTGTCTTTTATAAGCAGGAGAGAGGTGTTTCCCATGCTTTACGTCCACCTATTTTTTCCTCCCCCCAAGGCTTTAATTGCATGCCTAAACAAAATAGCTTACATCTCCAAGAGTGTTCTGACATTATCCCTAGAAATTCTAATAAAGTAGACCCTCATGATGTGTCTGTTAGACATTTGAAAGTACCTGATGATGGGTTTTCATCCAAACCACTTTCTCCTTCATTGCTAGAGGTTTTAAAGTCTACTTGGTAAGATGTTCAAGTCAAGTAAAATTCAAGATATCAAGAATCAATGAATATATAGGGTAATTAGCAATAAAATAAATAATACTAATTTGGGTGACATATATCAATGACTCAGTAAGTCGAATAAACATGAACATAACATATATAGGACCTCATGAAATAACTCATGAAATATATAAGGTTGATCAGACCTTATAGTTAGGAGTATTATCACCCCTCCTAACTGGGCTAGGACACTGTACCCTGTCCAGTGGGTCATTGTGCATAATGCCGATAGTTTTCTCCCACTACCCTATCGGTCGGATAGTTCTGTCATGTCATGTCATCAAGCATTTAGCAAGTAAGGGTGCAATACTCATTATCACATAGTATGATATCAGTGTAGGGAATATCAAATAACAATCATTAATCAATAAAGAAAATGGTTCCAGTCCAAATGATGACAATAAATAAATGAATTCAATAATTCAAGGAATAGCTACAATCATACGTAATAACATATTTATGACTCACCTTTAATTCTTGATTAGCTAATTCCACAATTTGAGCCCTAATTCTCAAAGTAAGCATCTTTGATTTACATTATCACCATCATTCTTTACATTTCCTTTTTGTACTACATTGTCACGACCCGGTTTTCCGGACCGCGACGGTCCTAGGGCACAGGAGATGCCAATGACGACCGGCAACCGTAGAACCAAGTATCACATGCATCATCTATAAACCACAATATTATATTCAATTAATTAGTTACCATCTATTATGTTATTCTGTCATTCATTTTGTAGTTTACTGCAAATGGTTGTAATCATCACAATATCATACCACAATATTATCACATAACTCAGAATATCATCATCAGTATATACATATGTTCATTTCCTAGCTAACCCATACATACTCCATGGAGCAGCTAGTTAATGAACATAAAAAATAATAATACAGTAATCCAGAAAATATACATCAAATACTGTGGCAAAAATCCTCAGAGGATGGACGACAGGATTCTGCACTCTACTCCTCTCCTGAAATGGGTAAACAATGAAATGGTGAGTATAGATGATACTCAGTGAATCTACATGAATCATCAATGAAATATAGGCTCAAGTACTGTTATACTCATGATAAGGAATAATGGTATAGTATCAATCATATAAGTTTACAGAATCGGTATCAGTAATCAATAAGAATACAAATGGTCATATCAAGTTATAGAAATCATATGGTAAGACAGAAGGAGGGCCATAAAACACGTAGACTATGTGTAATCATACAGTCGATCACATATCAAGTAAGCATAAGATTGATCAGGTCCTATGGCCGGGACCAATAACCTTTCCTAGCTAGGGCATCAATATCAATGTGCACATTGCCGACAATATATACCTACTATCCTGTCGGTGAGGCAGCTCTATCAAACCACATTTAGGTTAATAAAAATGGATAACATGTCAATAGACACTATTTTGCAATAATGATATCGTCACTGTCAATATAATCAATATCTTGCAAATCAAGTAGTATATGAATCAATGGCATAGCAAAATACAATATATAAGCGAGGATAAAGGTTATGGTAAACAACAAAGGTATGGAACAAAAGTTGGTTCGGTGGTGGAAAACGGTAGGCCAATTGGCATGCCAATGTCGCTGGCGACAATAGCATTCAAATGGTAGTCCTATAGAATACAAACCAATAGGCCAATGGCAAATGAACTAAGCATTTCATCGAACATGTGGTGGGTATACAATGGCAAGCCAATAGGTTAGGTTTAGGTGCAAACTTGACTTGCCCAATTCAATCAACACAAAGTTGCATTGGCAAACAAAGTATAGGCATTCAAAGAACCACAATTAAACAATGTCAAATGGATCAAATTGGCTAGGAGAAATATGGCAAAATCAAGCAAATTCCAAAGGGTAACTAATGCATAATGGGTTCAGCCAAAGGGTGGATTTCACAAATGGTTTTCATTCATCAATTCAATGATATAGGCATGTAATTTGATGCAATGTAAACTCACCTAATGCTTCAAATAACCTTTGCACAAGCCAATTTTACCAATTTTCCTAAATGCACCAATTTGGTCACTTTGTAATACAAATTTGTCAAATCTCCAATTCTACATCAATTTATCCATGAATTAATTATCCATTCACATCCAATTAACCAATTCTAACATCAATTAACGTAAACAAACTCTAAATCATCAAATCATATCTTACAACTTCAAATTAATCAAACCAAATTGGGGATTTCCATCAATTAGCATCAATCGATGCAAATTGACTTCAAACCTATCTAATTCAACCTAATTAATATCTAAATAATCAATTAAACTAAGAAAATCACATCTTTACCTCTAAAGCACAAAGTGGCCAAAATCTTTGAGAGTTTTGTCCTTGAAATCCTTAGCTCCTTTCTATAAATTGAAGATGGAAATGAAGAAAGCTAAGTGAGAACTCAACTTTTCAATCAAATTTCTAAAGATTTGGTGAAGAAATGAAGAAGTAATGGAAGAAGAAAGGATGGAAATGGGTTCGACACCAAAGGAAGAAGAAGAAGGAAGATGAATAATTATTCTAAGTGTTCAAATATAAAGAAAAGTCAATTGACAAATTACAACTAAATCCTCAAATTCTCATCCATTACACTTTGGTCCAAAATCTTCTATAATTTATTCTGTCAATTCTGTCTAGAATTAGATATCAGAGTGGGAAGTCAATAAGCTTATTTTAATTTAGACTTATTTATAAAAATGGTTCTGGAGTCATTCTGTAACCCCGACCGATCACTTTCTACTATTCACCTTTAATTTCCTTAAAATTATCATTTTGCCATTAGTTACTTTTTCAGTGTTCCTGAATGATTTTCACTTCTTTCTTTTTACCAAAATTACACATAAATTATGGTGATCTTTTACCCCCAAATTAACTTCAGAAATTCTTCCGTCGACCGGATTGCTAATTTCTCGACAGTGTTCTCGACACCGCTGCTTTCCGGAAAAGTATCAAGTTTGCTTTCTAACTGTATCTCTAAAATTATTTCCCATTATTTCAAGACTAATGGACCACATACTGAGAATTAATTCATGCATGATAGTTATAACTTTCTAGGGTATTACATTCTACCCCCCCACAAATAAATTCGTCCTTGAATTTAAATAAAAACATACCTCACTGCTGAAACAAGAATGGGTATCAGCTCCTCATCTCCTGCTTGCTCTCTCAAGTGCACTCCTCCATGGACTGATTTCTCCAAAGCACTTTTACCATCGGGATCTCCTTATTCCGTAACTGCCTAATCTGTCGATCAATAATCTCCACTGGAATCTCCTCATAAGACAGATCATCACTGAGATCCATATCCTGAACCTCCAAAATGTGCGATGGATCAGACACATACTTCCGCAGCATCGATATATGGAAAACTGGATGTACATGGATCATACTGGGTGGAAGAGCCAATCTATAGGTCACACTACCAATCCTCTCAAGTATCTCAAAAGGGCCTATAAATCTTGGTGATAGCTTACCCCTCTTCCCAAATCTCATAACACCTCTCATCGGTGAGACCTTGAGGAAGACATGATCACTAACTGAAAAATATACATCCTTCCTCTTCGGATCAACATAACTCTTCTGCCTACTAAAGGCAGTCATCATCCGATCTTTGATCATAGGAATCTTTTCCATAGTCTCTCTAATCAGCTCTGGTCCCTCTAGCTGCTTCTCTCCTTGCTCCACCCAACACACTGAACATTTCCACTTCCTACCATATAGTACTTCAAATGGAGCCATACCAATAGAAGAGTGAAAACTATTGTTGTAGGAGAACTCTATCAACGACAGATAATAATCCTAGTTACCCTAGAAATCCAGAACATATCCTCCAAAGTCTAGATCATCCTCTCCGACTGCCCATCAGTCTGTGGATGGAAAGCAGTGCTGAACCGTAACTAGGTACCCATAGCCTCTTGAAATTTCTGCCAAAACCAAGATGTGAATTGTGTACCCCTGTCTGATATAATTACCAAAGGAACTCCATGAGATGCACAATCTTATTCACATACAACTGTGCGTACTGAGTTGCCGTATAGCTGGTCTTAACCTTCAGAAAATGAGCAGACTTCATCAGACGGTCAACAATCACCCATATAGAATCATATCCCCTCGAAGTCCTCGGTAGACCAACTATAAAATCCATGGTAACCTGCTCCCATTTCCACTCTGGCAGCTCTATCTCCTGAAGTAGCCCTGATGACTTCTGATGCTCGAACTTAACCTGCTGACAGGCTAAGCATTTCGACACAAACTGAGCTATATCTATCTTCATTCCTGGATACTAATAAATATCTCTCAAATCATGGTACATCTTGGTAATCCCTAGATGTACACTGTATGCTGAGTAGTGAGCCTCTCTCATAATTCTATCCTGTAGCCCATCAAAATCTTGTACACAAATATGCTTCCCACATCTCAATACCCCATCCTTTACTGTGAACTCTGTCATCCATCCACTCTGTACCTCTCCTTTGAGCTTTAGTAGATAAGGATCTCTGTCCTGAGCCACTTTAATATCATCAATCAACAGTTACTTTGCCCGAAATTGGGCTATCAGAGCTTGGTTCTGATCTTGGGATCCCAACTCCAACTTTACTCCCAAATCCGCCAACTCCCTCATCTGTCTGATCAATGGCCTCCTGCCAATCACAATATGAGCAAGACTACCCATCGATTTCCTGCTCAAAGCATCTGCCATTACATTGGCCTTCCCCGGGTAGTAAAGAATCTAGAATCATAGGCCTTAAGAAGTTCCACCCATCTGTGCTGCCTAAGATTTAGATCCTTCTGCTGAAATATATTACTATAGACTCTTATGATCAGTATATATCTCACATTTCGATCCATACAAGTAATGTCTTCAAATCATCAAGGCAAATATCACAGCCGCCATCTCTAAATCATGAGTCGGATAATTTACTTCATGTTTCTTTAATTGACGAGAAGCATAAGCAATTACCCTACCCATCTGTATCAGTACACATCCCAGACCAACCCATTGAAGCATCACAATACACTGTGAATTTCTCCCCCTCAACTGGTAATGCCAACACTAGAGCACTAGTAAGGCAATACTTCAAAGTCTGGAAGCTACGGTCACACTCATCCGTCCAGACATATCTCTCCTATTTCCTCATCAGTCTAGTCAATGGAGCTGCAATTCGAGAGAAATCCTTCACAAACCTCCTGTAATATCCAGCCATATCCAGAAAACTGCACACCTCTGAAATACTGGTAGGCTGAGGCCAATTATCAACCGCTTCTATCTTCTGAGGATCTACTTTAATCCCATCCTTGCATATTACATGCCCAAGGAAACACACTTCGGTTAATCAGAACTGGTACTTAGATAATTTAGCATACAACCGATGCCCCCAAAGTGTCTACAAAACAATCCTCATATGCTCTCTGTGCTCCTCCTCACTCCTAGAATAAATAAGTATGTCATCAATGAATACGATGACAAACTTATCCAAAGACGACCTGAACACCCTATTCATCAAATCCATAAAAGTCATTGGTGCATTGGTCAACCCAAATGGCAATACCAAAAACTCATAATGCCCATAGCGGATCCTGAAAGCAGTCTTGGGTATATCACCACTCCTGATCTTCAACTGATGATACCTAGACCTCAGATCAATCTTAGAAAAATGGTTGTCACCCTGCAGCTGATCAAATAATTCTCTATCTGAGGCAACAGATACTTATTCTTCACTGTGACTTTCTTCAGCTGCCTGTAATCAATACACATCCTCAATGAGCCATCTTTCTTTCTCATAAATAGTACCAGTGCACCCCAAGGAGAACTACTCGGTCTGATAAACCCTCTATCCAATAGCTCCTGTAACTGTATCTTCAATTCCTTCAGTTTAGCTGAAGCCATTTTGTATGGTGGAATAGATATAGGGTCTGTGTCTACATGCACCTCTGTCTTAAACTCAATCTCCCTATCAGGAGGCAATCCTGGCAACTCCTCAGAAAATACATCAGGAAACTCTTGAACCACTGGTATCTGATCCAACTATACAAAAGACTTCTATACATGCACTACATGTGCCAATTAGGCTGAACAGCCTTTTCCAATCATCCTCCTAGCATGGATAGCAGAAATCAGGTTAACCCGAAACTCTCGAATCTCACCCTAAAACTCAAACTCCGGCTGCCCTTCAGGTTGAAATCTAACTCTCTTCTGATAATAGTCTATCACTGCCCGGTGCCTCATCAACCAATCCATACCTAAGATAACATCTAGCTCTAACACAGGTAACTCAATCAAATTAGCACGTAAGATATGATCATCAATCTCAATAATGCAATCAGGGTAGTAATAATCAATATCCACTGTATCACCCATAGGAGTAGTAATCATTAATGACACATCTAATAACCTCCTCTCCTTATTCAATTTGGGTGCAAAATGTAGTGACACAAAAGAGTGAGTAGCACCTGAATCGAATAAGCCATCTGCTATCTCATTCTGAATCAAGATAGTACCTACTACAACATTGTCTGATCTCTAGGCATCCTGGGTGTTGACAGCAAACACTCTACCCTGACCCTTACTAGCTGGAGCCTGACTACCACTGGGAGCCTGTCCTCCCCTGCCTCTGCCTCTGCCTATAGCCTCTCTACCCATATTCTGACTCGCCTGAACCACTGGCTGAGAAACTGTAATAGATGGCTACTACTGCTTACCCTATAGAGGACATCTATTAATGAAGTGACCCTGCTAGCTACACTTCAAACATGCTCCTGTCTGTAACCAGCACTCCCCTCCGTGCCTTTGTCCATAGAACCCACAAACTAGCACACCAGGTACTTGTGCTACAGGTCTAGAAGAGCCCTGTGAGTAAGCAGGTGTAGACCATACCACTGGTGGTCCCTTACTCTGTACTCTCCTCCTTTGACTACCCCTTGATGATCTCTACTCAAACCGAGGTATCAGCTCTACCCGCCTAGGATGGGAGCTACTCTCCCCCCTCTTAACCTGTGATCCTAGACCACCTTTCCTCTTCTGGTCCCTCTTGGCTCTCTCAGTTTTATATTTCTCCTCCATTTGTGTAGCCTTGTCTATCACTGTAGTCAATGAAGTGAACTCTGTAGCTAACAAGGCATTATGAAGTGTAGCATGCAAACCCCTTCGGAACCTACTAATCAGATCAGCCTCTGTAGGTACAATGTGAGCAACATATCTACTTAGCCGAATAAAATCCTCTGCATACTCCACTGATCTGTCTCCTTGCTTAAGCTGCTCAAATCTAATCAAATTACGGGTCTTCACACCCTCAATAATGAACTCATCTACTAAACCCTGCCTGAACTCTGCCCATATAGGTGGGTGCTCTCCATAAAGCCTAGGCTCCATATGCCTCAAGAACCAAGTCCATGCTTTACCCTTAAGCAATAGACCAACCAACTCAACAGCCCTCAACTCAGAACAAGGTAGTCTCCTCACTACCTTCTCCACCTCCTCCAAGAAATCAACTGGATTTGTACCTCTATCTCCCCTGAACTCAGGTAAGTTTAGCTTCAGAAAGCTAAATATGGACACTCCACCATCCTCAATCTCTCTCCGACCTCCCTGTACAGCTGGCTCCCTCTGAGCCTCCACTGGCTGCACAGGAGCTGGTGCTACAGGAACTGTTTGTGGTACTACTGGTGGAGGTACTACTGCAGGAGCAGGTGGTGGCTGTACCTGCTGCCTCTCCCGCCTCATCTCAGCCATCTCCCTCCGTAACTCCAATAACCCTCTCATCATCTACACTCTCCAGGGGTCATCGCCCCTCTCTAAATCCTCTGAAGTCCGTCAGAATTAAGACAAACCCTCTGATATGGCAATCTCCCTAACTAATGACTCATTAGAGGCAACCTCAGCCTCCCTGGTATCTTTATCCCTGCTGTTGGACATCTTTGTAATATATCAGAAAATGATAACAATCTCAGATAATAGCAGAAATGCAGAATAATAACATATAACAGACGATAACAACAAAGGACGACAAAGGAAATCCTATGCTTTATGGTATACTTAATTCTACACCATTCTGTACTTAGTCACTATTCCTCTGCAATTCAGTCACTATTCATCTGTAAACTAAGTTCACAGTCTGTAAACCTAGTGCTCTGATACCACCACTGTCATCACCCGGTTTCCCAGACTGTGACGGTCCTAAGGCACGGGAGATGCCAATGGCGACCGGCACCCATAGAACCCAGTATCACATGCATTATCTCTAAACCACAATATTATATTCAATTAATTAGTTACCATCCATTATGTTATTTTGTCATTCATTATGTAGTTTACTGCAAATGGCTGTAATCATCACAATATCATACCATAATATTATCACATAACTCAGAATATCATCATCAGTATATACATATGTTCATTTCCTAGCTAACCCATACATACCCCCATGGAGCAGCTAGATAATGAACATAAAAAATAATAATACAGTAATTCAGAAAATATACATCAAATACTGTGGCAGAAATCCTCGGAAGATGGACGACCGGATTCTGCACTCTACTCCTCTCCTGAAATGGGTAAACAATGAAATGGTGAGTATAGACGATACTCAGTGAATCTACATGCATCATCAATGAAATATAGGCTCAAGTACTGTTATACTCATGATAAGAAATAATGGTACAGTATCAATCATATAAGTTTACATAATCGGTATCAGTAATCAATAGGAATACAAATGGTCATATCAAGTTATGGAAATCATATGGTAAGACAGACAGAGGGCCATGAAACACGTAGACTATGTGTAATCATACAGTCGATCACATATCAAGTAAGCATAAGACTGATCAGGTCCTATGGTCGGGACTAATAACCTTTCCCAGCTAGGGCATCAATATCAATGTGCACATTGCTAACAGTATGTACCCACAACCCTGTCGGTGAGGCAGCTCTGTCTAACCACATTTAGGTTAATAAAAATGGATAACATGTCAATAGACACCATTATGCAATAATGGTATCGTCATTGTCAATATAATCAATATCTTGCAAATCAAGTAGTATATGAATCAATGGCATAGCATAATACAATATATAAGCAAGGATAAAGGTCATGGTAAACAACAAAGGTATGGAACAAAAGTTGGTTCGGTGGCGGAAAATGGTAGGCCAATTGGTATGCCAACATCGTTGGCGACAATGGCATTCAAATGGTAGGCCTATGGAATACAAACCAATAGGCCAATGGCAAATGAACTAGCCATTTCATCGAACATGTGGTGGGCATACAATGGCAAACCAATAGGTTAGGTTTAGGTGCAAACTTGACTTGCCCAGTTCAATCAACACAAAGCTACATTGGCAAAAAAAAGTATAGGCATTCAAAGAACTACAATTAAACAATGTCAAATGGATCAAATTGGCTAGGAAATACATGGCAAAATCAAGCAAATTCCAAAGGGTAACTAATGCACAATGGGTTTGGCCAAAGGGTGGATTTCACAAATGGTTTCCATTCATCAATTCAATGATATAGGAATGTAATTTGATGCAATGTAAACTCACCTAATGCTTCAAATCACCTTTGCACAAGCCAATTTCACCAATTTTCCCAAATGCACCAATTTGGTCACTTTGTAATACACCTTTGTCAAATCTCCAATTCTACATCAATTTATCCATGAATTAATTATCGATTCACATCCAATTAACCAATTCTAATATCAATTAATATAAACAAACTCTAAATCATCAAATCATATCTTACAACTTCAAATTAATCAAACCAAATTGGGGATTTCCATCAATTAGCATCAATTGATGCAAATTGACTTCAAACCTATCTAATTCAACCTAATTAACATCTAAATAATCAATTAAACTAAGAAAATCACATCTTTACCTCTAAAGCACAAAGTGGCCGAAATCTTTGAGAGTTTTGTCCTTGAAATCCTTAGCTCCTTTCTTCAAATTGAAGATGGAAATGAAGAAAGCTAAGTGAGAACTCAACTTTTCAATCAAATTTCTAAAGATTTGGTGAAGAAATGAAGAAGTAATGGAAGAAGAAAGGATGGAAATGGGTTCAGCACCAAAGGAAGATGAAGAAGGAAGATGAATAATTATACTATGTGTTCAAATATAAGAAAAGTCAATTGACAAATTACAACTAAATCCCTGAATTCTCATCCATTACACTTTGGTCCAAAATCTTCTGTAATTTATTCTATCAATTTTGTTTGGAATTAGATATCAGAGTGAGGAGTCAATAAGCTTATTTTAATTTATACTTATTTATAAAAATGGTTCTGGAGTCATTCTGTAACCCCGACCGACCACTTTCCACTATTCATCTTTAACTTCCTTAAAATTACCATTTTGCATTAGTTACTTTTTTAGTGTTCCTAAATGATTTTTTACTTCTTTCTTTTTATCAAAATTATATATAAATTATAGTGATCTTTTACCCTTATCAACTTCAGAAATTCTTTCGTTGACCGGACTGCTAATTTCTCGGCAGTGTTCCTGACACCGCCGCTTTTCGGAAAAGTATCAAGTTTGCTTTCTAACTATATCTCTAAAATTATTTCCCATTATTTCAAGACTAATGGACCACATACTGAGAATTAATTCATGCATGATAGTTATAACTTTCTAGGGTATTACATACATATCAAATTAACATAATTTAAACTCATTATTCATGAAATTATAACAATATTACTCTTAATTGAATCAATTCTCTTCAAACCATAAACCTAAGGTTTTAATTAAGAAAGTTAGTTAGTATTAATTCTGGCAATCTTGTTTCTATTATTAATATCTTAAGCTACAAATATCCAATTATTTTAAATATTTTTTTCAATTAAAATAGACATATGATACTTTAATATATCCAAAATTCATATCATTCTAAGTACCATATAATTTTTGGTGAATTTCAAAATTCGACCCTACAATTCAGTAATATTGATCCGGGCATACCCTATTATAATGGCCATAAATCAAAACGTGAATAACCAATTAAAAAAGTAATTTACAAAAATATATTTCACACATAAATAAACATTTTTTATGTTTTCAACTTTGTCTAATTTAGTCTCTCAATTCCTCAAATTAACTCATCAAATTTGGATTTCCAATAAGCCTCATAATCTGAATATGTCTTACTTAGATATTCATATCTCTTTACACACATTAAATTTTGAAAACCATTTTAAAAGCATATAATTAAGACATATATGTGCTACTTTCATGTTTTATACTTTTCCAAATTCTTTCCTTAAGACCATCAAAATTAAGCTACAACTTTTTATTTGTTTATAAATTCTTAAATTCTTAATACAACTTAGATTGGTCTCCATCTTTGAATGCCTAATTCTAAATTTCTCTAATTAGCTTAAATCACCAAATTAACTAATTAATCTTTTCTTACAAACCAATATGTTGAAATTAAAATAAAGAAATTAAATTAAACACTTTAAATCCCCAACTTAGGTTTACCCAACTTCAAAACCTTATATTACTTCCATATATCATCACCATACCACTCAAATATTCTAATTCATCAACTATTCTAACTTTAGAATTCATTAAATTGAATTAAAGACTAAGTTTAAGAATTTACCTTTTATGAATTCCTAATGATGGTGTTTCCTCTTCATTTGAAATTTTCAGCTTCTTTTATATCTTTATATGGTTACTCTAATTTTGAAGGAAGTATGAAACTTATGGTATTTAAGTTTGGAACTAGAAAAGTGATGAATGCTTAGAAGGAAGATGAAAGAAATTTGTGGGAAGTGTAAAAGAGTGTCTCGGCCACATCTTAAAGAAAATGGAAAATTATAGTGAAATTCTTCCTCATAAAAACATAGAAATTTTTGAATTTTACACATTGGCTCTAAAATTTTAGGTAATTAGAAATTGACCCTAAAACTTTTAGGTATTTATACATTTGCCCTAATTTAATTCCAACACTAACAAGGTAAATATTTTATATTTCTTATTTAATTAGGATTTCAATATAGTTTCCATATAATTCTAGTTTTAACTAAGTATTTAGGAACTTTACATTTGCCCCAATTTAGGAACTTTACGTAACTTATATATATATAAAAGTCTTACTCCTATTAATGCACATTTCATGGTTTTATGTATAAATAAAATTCTAGGGTGTTATATAAAGGTTGAATGTGTTGACGAAGGACCTAAATATACACATAGTGTAGTTCAAAATGAAAATTTATAGTTTTTATAAAGTCTGAGTAATGGGTATATGGCACACCCAAATATTTTAAAATCTTGATATTTTGGAATTTTCTTATAAAGCAAGTAATAAAGGGACTGATTTTTAGGTGTAGAGGATGTTGGTAAATTGTTAATTGATAGAACATGATCAAATGAATAATTCCATAGTTTAAGAGGCAAATTACCATGCAAAAGAAGTGTAAGACTTGAATCAACTGTATGTCTTATTTTTCTTTTAGACAATCCATTTTGTTCATAGGTATATGGACATGAAATTCTATGAATTATTCCAAATTCTTTGAAATACTTGTTTAGACGTTGATATTCTCCCCCAAAATTAGAATAAAAAGCTTGAATTTTTTATTGAAATTGTCAAAAAAAATGTATGATTCAAATTTCTCCAAGATCGAAAAAACATCACTTTTATTCTTTATACAAGAAAGCCAAGTAAATTTGCTAAGATCATCATTAAAAATCATAGAATATCAATGCCCAAGACTAGAAAGAACTGGATTAGGACCTCAAACATATGAGTGAATGATATTAAAAGATTTATTACTAGAATGTTTGACTTACTTAAATGGTAATTGATGCATTTTTTCAAACAAACAAGAAGAACAAACAGACCCTAAAACCGAACTTGAAAAAGGTAAATTAAAATCCTTGACAACTTTATTAAGAACTCGCTTATTGGGATGTCCAAGTCGAGCTTGCCAATCATCTAACCAATTGAAGAATAACATAAAACCCCTTCTCACTTTGGCTATGAAGCAGAGCTTTCTAAGTAATCTGATCCTTAACAAAGAAATGGCGGGGCCAAAATTCAAAATAGTAATTTTTAACAACCGTTGGCATATGTAAAACCTTATTCAAATACAAAGAACCATTTGTACTAGGAAGATAAGTTTTACCAATATGAGAGATATTCAAATCCTATACATTGCCAACATGGAGCTGATCAGTGCTTTTGTAGTTGCTAGCACTACTTAATGTAGTGATATCTATTATAACAAGGAATTTGTTGTTGCATCGGGATTCCAATAATGAAAATCAAAACTTATGGAAGAAAATAATTAGGAAGACAACCATTCAAGTAAACATGATTAGCCTGGTGTTGAAATTGATTAGTCTATAGAGTAAATGGTCTCCCATAACATGTATGACATTTGTCTGCTATGTGATTGCGCAAACCATATATCTGACATAGTCCTTTAGACCTGCAGTAACATAGATTGCCATTAGAATTTCCATTAACATTAGTGGGAAAAAAATATATGGAGAAGGTGGAGTAGGTAGTTGAGGGGCAACTAACAAGAGACTATTGAGCAACAATATTGGTAATGGGAGAATCATGCATATTGTAAACAAAATTTCATCGGCTACCAATTTCCCATAGAGTTCATGAAACTTCACAAGTATAGGATGAAGATTTAGAGTGATGATTATGCTGTGATAATCACTCCCTATATTCCTGTAAATTATGGCATTAAATTATGCTGGAGAGACCTCTCTTCAAGCGATTTTCAACTCATCAACCAAGGCTTTGGCTTATTAAGGTAAGTGCTAACAAACATGTCATTCTTTTTTAACTCCTAAAGCTCAATGTTGAGTTAAAGCTAGCAATTTTGATTGACTACACCAAATGTATTAGTAAGAGCCTCACACACTTGTAATGAAGTTGTTAATCCTACCACATAAGGGAATACCTCTTCGGTGAGAGAGGACAGCTACTAGGAATGTAACATCTGATGGTGGAGAAACCAGGTTTCATATGCTGGATTTGGTATTTCAATAAGTGGTGAAGAAAAAGAAGAAAGAATGTTTTTTTTTTTTTTTTTTTTATTTTATGGTGAGGGATTTGCTCCATCTATAAAAGACATTAATTTCTAGTAGTTTAAAAAAGGAAGGAATTGAGTTTTCCAGGCTAAATTCTTGGATGTAAGTTTAATAACGAAAGCATGATGGTTGGTGGAAGAAGAAAATGGGGTTGTGATAGTAGGCAAGGATGGTGTTGTTTTGATGATGGGCAAGGATGATGATGAACAACTAGAATGGAAATTTTCAAAAGGAGAGGTATAATAAGCCATGAGGATGCGTTTTACTTGTAAGAGTTTAATGATGCTCTAATACCATGTAAAATAATCTAATGAAATTTGTATTTTCTGTTCATATTAATTAATTCAGTTTTATTATGATTTGTATTTATATTAGAAGTAGCAGAAGCCTTTTAAAAATTTGTTGATTCTAAATGAATATTAGACTAATAGGCATAAAAGTTTGTTGATTCAAAAGAATACAAGAAATTGGAATACTTTCTGTAACACTCGAGAATTTTTAAGCCCCAACTGGGTCACTTTTGTGACACTGTTTCGGAAAATACCTGTGTTAATTACACCTCCCGGGGAAATAGCAGTCCGACTAATTTAAGAATTTTTTATCTAGACTTGGGAGGATTAAGTTAATCAATTTTATATGAAATTATGGTAAAAAGAAAGAACTAAAAAACCTTTGGGAACACTGAAATTTTCAAGAGTGGCAAAATCGTAATTAATGATAACTTTGGAGGCAATTTTGAAAATCCATTGTCTGGGATCCAGAATTGACCCAGAAACATTTTTAATAAATAGAAAAACTTAATATAAGCCTATTTACTTCCCACATTAAGAATTGAATCTTAACAGAATAATCAGAATAAATTACAGAAAGAAATCAGGTAAAAACCTAAATACCTAAAATACTATACCCTTCTTTGCAAATACACAAAAATACATCAAATAAAAGTCCAAATAGCTTTCTTCTTCTTCGTCATCATATTTTCCTTTCTTTCTTTTCTTTACTCCATGGCTGAAATCTTCTAGTACCTATCCCATCCATTTTTGCTTCTTTTTCCAAAGAAAAACCAAAGAAAATTTATAAGTCCAACATAATTAGCCTTTTTTTCCATCAAAATCCAAACAAGAAACCAAGGGAATTTTTGTGTTCTTTGGAAGGAAAATTTCAATCACTATTGATCAAAGTATTAAGTTGTTGTTTTCTTTTAATTTATGGTTTAATTAGTTGAATTAGATGTTAGTTAAGATAGTTAGTGAAGTAGATTGCATCAATTAAGCTAATTAGTAAAAATTTCTCTTTTGGAAACCCTAATTAGTTTATGTCAATTTTTATATTTTGAATTACTGTTAGTTAATGTTAATTTTAGTTAGAATATAGTTAATTGCATCCATTAGATGCTAAATATGTGATTATTTTGTTGTAGAAAATTGTTTGGAGGAAGGTTACCCATTTTGCTTATTTTAGGGCAATTGGAGATTTGGAAGGATATTTTTGTAATTTCATATATTAGGTGAGCTTACTATATGCTAATTTACATGTTTAAAATATTGAATTGAATTTTGGATCCTTGCCCTAAAATTGAACCTTTGGTCGAATGGCCTTTGGTGTTGGATACCTATGTTTTCTTTGAATTTCATCTTGTTTTCAAGCTTATTGTTGTTGATTTATTATTGTTAATTGTGGAATTTGTTAAACCTATTCTATTGTTGACATTGTGAGGTTGATGTTGATAATTTGGGCTTTGATAGCATTGCATCCAAACCCCTCCATTTGGAAACCAAACCTATGCACACCATATGTTCGATAAAAGTCCTAAATGAACCATTAATATTTATGTTACTTGCATGTGCCCAATGCCATTGTCGCTAGTGACATTGGCTAGCCAATGGCAATGGTGATAATGGCATTGAGTCATTTTATTCTTGCTTCATTTATATTTTATTCTCGAGTCCCTTGATTTAACCCATCATTGATATCAAACTGATAGACAACTAAATTGTTATATTCTTGATCATGGACTGTCTCATTATTGGATATTGAATATGGAAACTAATTAATTGATATCTTGTATTGTATTTGTTACTATATATGTGTGTATTTGACAGAACTACTATACTGATGGGGTAGTAGGGGAAAACCATCAGCTATGTGCATAGTAGCCTACTGGACAGGGTTAATTGTCCAGAACCCTAGCTGAGAAGAGACTTGTCTCAGCCATAAGGTACGACCCACCTTATGTACATAGTGGATCTCGACTATAGTTATAGACTCCTTATATCTGTCTTTTGCACACACAGACCTACATTTGATTCTTGATGGAACCCAGTTATATTGATTGCTATCTTCTTGGTACTATTTTCTTTCTATTCACCTGAAATAATTCTTTGTGAGCATTGGAGTGCATAACCTCGATCCTTGATTATTAAAATTTATATTACTTAAACCTATCACATTTCTGCATGTAATTTGGTATATAGTGAGTTTACTCAGTATTTTATACTCACCTAATTTGTGGTTTAACATTTTCAGGTCCTGAGTAGTAGTGTGGTTCCAGTCTCTTCTCCGAGGAACTTCTGTTTATTTTTGGTTATGTAAATATCTGATACTTATGCATTTTGGTTTTAATCTAGTATGCTCCATGGTCTGTATCAATAAATAGTGTGTAATTATGATCAGCTTATGATGGTGCAATATAACTATTTATGGTCTGTAAATATTATTATGCTGTTAATATTAGACATGAAAATGTGATAGATATATGAGTTCGTATTATGTGAGATTGAATCATGAATCTATTTGAATTTTGATTATGATTATTGTAGGATAGTATTATGATATTACATGGGTTCTACGGGTGTTGGTCGTCATTGACTGTACCCACATCCTAGGACCATCACACCTATTTTTCGAGTCATGACACTTTCACACAAAAAAAATTATTTTATTTAAATCAAAAGTTGCCTCAAATCCTAAGACGTACATGACTATATATATGAAATTTATTGAGAAAATCCTAGGAGTCTAATATATTAATTTAGTCTGAAAAAAAAAATAAATCACCAAATTTTTATAAATGAGGAAATAAAATATTACAAAGACAATGCCTTAAAAGGCGCCCTAAAATAAATTTCTTATCATAAGAAAATAAGAAAACAAAAGTTATAGAAAATGAATAAAAACCCTAAATTGCCAAAACGGAGGCCTGGATGAAGGAATTTGGTCAAAATACTTTTCGCATTGGAAGTCCATATCAAACCCGTAACTAAACGCCTCCAGTGACCTATTTATTTAATTTTGACCCTTTTACATGGTCAAACTGACTCATAAATTTCAGAGTTTAAATGTATGCATCAATATGTATACAAGACTTAACCTAGTTGAACTAAACTAGTTACAATAGGATAAATACAACGAAAAGATAATGGCTATCCTTAATAACCATCACCATGCTGACATAAAGACTATTTTTTTTCAACAAAATCCATCACCATCCTTTTTTTTTTTTTGTCTCACAATTAAACAGCCTCTTTAATTCTCAAACCTCCTCTTCTTCTTTATCTCAAGCAGTAGGACTCGAAACAAGAGTTTCTCTATTGTAAGCCACTGTTTGGCTACCCTTGAAAAAGTGTATGGCCTTTATTTTCATCTTTAAGCTAATTTAAAATGATCACATATGATGATTTCTAATAATTTTAGTTCTTTTTCAAACCTATTAATTCTCTTAATTCTGCTTTGATTCGTGGTTTCTGTTTTTATGGATTACATATATTTTCAATAGTTCTTCTATATTGCAACATTTGTGCAAATATTATTAAAAAAATATTATTATAAAACATGATGTTTTTATTATAATTTAAGAATATGAAATTATAATTAGGCTTGGGTTTAGGAAACTATTGATTTTCAAAAGATTATTTTTTGGATAAATTGATCTTAAGGTTATAATTTTTTTTTATTGTAATTTTTAAATTCTATAAGATGGTAGTACTAGAATTTCATATAAAATTTGAGTAACAAGAACATTAATTTGATTGTGTTTGAATGATATCATTTTAGAGTGATTTTTTTAAACTTGGATTTTTAGTTAATTAGGTTTGATTAGTAAGAGAAAACCCAGTAACCAAGGGTACCGCGGGGTTCCATACAAGTTGATGTGAAACTGATAAAAGAGAAATGTGTTGCTCTTTTTTCTTTCAAAAATAGGGGAGTTTTAAAATTAGGCAAGAAAGTAGCAAGTAATATTTGATATTTTTTTAGGTAAGCAAGTAATAGTTGAGAAATGGGTTCGATTGTAACATTTGAAGTTTTATCAGTTGTTATTTCAATAAAAAAATCTATTTTTCAAAAATAAAAAATAAAAATTTTTAGGGGTTTTAAATTTTTTTATTGGCCTCTTAGTTTAGTGGTAAGGTAAGAAATTAATGCTAAAAAAAATTCTAAAAATATAATACCCAGTACTTGGAACACTAGAGTAGATATGTGTTTGTTTATGTTTGTTTGATGAATGTTAGCATGTGTACGTTTATATGTGTATGATAGATTACTCTTAGAATGATTATATGTTGAGAGATGATGAGTTATGACTGATTTTGAGGTGTTAAACATGTGTATGTATAAGTTGATTGAGTTTGGATAAGTTAGAATGGAGAAACTTTAGAGATTCTCATCAATAAGCCTTTCACAGGCATGAAGATTCCTCACGGGCGTGAAGTGTTTTTCACGGGTATGAGAAATCATTCACTACCGTGAGAAAAGTTTTTATGTATATTGGCCAATTTTTCATATTTGTTTTGACGGGCGTGAAACATCCCTCATGGCTGTGAAAAAATGCTTCGAACCAAGACGTGAACAGCTCTTTTCACTGTCGTGAAGCCCCTCTTTACAGGCGTGAAAGTGTCAAGCCTATATATATAATAGCTCCGTTTTCCATTTCAAACTCTTCCATTTTCAACTCTTCTTCTCCTCTTTCGTTGTAAATGGTCCCAACCACCTACCAACTCATTAATATTCATCCTCTAATATTTATTTCTTCATAATAACACAAGAAGCAAGGATTTAATTACTAAGAAACACCAATATTTTAGATTTCTCAAGGATTTTCCATTTCTAGGAATTCAAGATATTTATTCCAATCTCATTTCTAAGTTTAAGATAAGTTAATTAATGCTTAGAATAGATGAATATAAGTTAATTATTGATGTTTAAGAGTATCATTAGTATTTATTATGGATTGTAAGCAAGATATATATGAATTTAGGGTTTTGGGTGAATAGTAGCTATTCATTCCAATCTTCCTCATTTCTTTAATAAGTTATTAAATTGATGATAAAAAGCATATTAGGATTCTAAAAGATGATTAGAATCATAAGAATTTACCATGTATGAGCATATTTGGGCATAAATCCTAATTGTGAATATTTAGGATTTGACATAGGAGGGGAAAACTCAAGAAAATATAGGAGATTATTGAATGTACAAGTAATTGAGGGAAGTACAAGGATAATTAGCTTTGAGGTAAGTATAAAAATTGCATATGCATATTATTTTCTTGAAGTTGATTATTCAATCCTTCCTAATGTACATGTTTATGATCCTCATGCTATGAAATATTGTATTGTTAACCTGTTAAATGAAATTCTCATAATGTTCTCAAATAAATTATAATTTGTTCCATGTAATCACTTTATATATTGTAAATAACTTGGTTATTTTTCCTTAGACCAAGCTCATATGAAACCTATTTGCTAATTTGAATGAATTCATGAGTATATGTTGATGGTCTTGTGACCAATATGATTCTTGTGAAATCCAAGCTATATGACCCATGATATATATATATGTATAGAACTGTCACATTCCACTTTTGGGATGTGACGGTCCTAGGACATAGGGAAGGTATAAGACCACCTACACCCATAGAACCCCTACTAATCAATTTACAGAAAATCTGCCAAAGTTTCTCCTATATTTTTCATACTATTCCCGACCCAAAATCAAGTCTTTTAATAAAACACAGCTTGCAAAAAAATTTAACTCCCAATAAAACTTCTTATACCCTCAACTCCAATATGCCAAAAATGCATATAAACACTTTCATGATTATTCACATAACCTTCATTAGATTCATTATAATTTAGATTCAATATTTATATTTCAAAGTATTCATTGATTAAGTGTTTACAAATTTATATGGCAAAATCTAAGCCAAAATCATGGAGCTAAATTCTAGAATTTGTTACAGTGTCCAAAATATCCCAAACCGTAAATAGATAATGTAGGTTCCCAGCGAGAAGATGAAAGAGAGTTGGAACCATCACTATCTAAGTCGCTCTGGTAAAAAGAAATAAACCACAACGATGTGAGTATAACTCAGTGAGTAAAATACATATATCATGCTTATAAGGTCAATTCTTTTCAATAATAAAGAAAGGCTAACAAGATATATTTGAAAATATTGGTTTACAATAAATAGATAGAGAAGATGCCAATAAAGAAATATGGAACCCATAGGTCATTACTCAAATAATCAGTGAGTCAATAATAATAATAATAAGTATGACAAAAAATTTTGGGTCCATATAATCCATATAGAAAAGCTACATATCTCAGTAGCAATCAATCAATTTGAGCCTAAGGTTGATTAGACCTTATGGCCAGGACCTTACCTTCTCCTAGATAGGGTCTGAATAAAATACTCATTGTGCACAATACCGATGTAGTAAACTCTACACCATCGGTGGGCCTTTCTATCATAATCATATCATTGTAACAATGGGATTCACACAGAATAGCCATATAACAAATAATTACATTTAAGGTTATATATCAATAATCAAAAGTCAATGGAAGAGATATTCAAGTAATGAAGATAATTGGGGAAGTTCATGTGATTCATATATACATAAATATAATCAAATTTTAGCAAAGACAATTTAGAATGGAATAAAAGTCCAAAGTAGAAGGATTCAATAATTCTAATGGAGTAAGACAAAGCATTGATATATGTAAATTACCCACCTCTAAACCAAAACATGCCAACTATTCTCTTCCTCAATTAACCAAGGCAACAGGGATGCTCAAACTCTTCATCATCTTTGTCTTTATTTTTGGAAGCTATAAATTCAAATTAAATTTCAATTTAGACTTCAATTAGTATGAAATTATTTTAATTAAATTTTAAGAAAAGAAATTTTACATTTTCCCCAAATCTTAGGGTTTTTGCTAGGATTTCCAATGCTGGCAGCCTAGGTTCCATTACCCATATCTTTTTCTACACTTATCTAATTTCTTCAATTCTTATTCCTACTTAAACTAGACATATTAAATCTAATATATACAAAATTCACCTTATTCCCATGACTACACAATCTATAGTGTTAATTTAAACTTAATCTTACATCCAGCCCTGCTGCCTGCATTCTGTCTGCAATCTTATTCTAGTAGTTTGTACTATTTTATCTCATAACTCAATCTATACTTATCCAATTACTACAATTATTTTTCCTATTGAAAATAGACATATAATATTATAACATATCCAAATTTCAGAATATTTGGATCACTATAAAATTATTAGTGAATTTCTAAAGTTAAACTATTGTCCTGAAATCTCTATCCATACAGACCTAGTTTCCATGCCTATAATTAATTCTATGTTCATCCAATTACAAAAACATATTACAAAATATAGAAAACATACAAATGAACATCTTTCATGTTTAACACTTTCTCTAATTCAGAATTTAATGTCCTCATATTAATAGAACTCAGTAGCATATGCACTGTTTGTTAGTCAATCTAACAGTTAAAACTTATAGCTCAATATCTCATAAACCATAAATCCAATTAAAAAACCATTTTATAAACCTATATATAAAACATAAATGAACACTTTTTATGTTGAATACTTCTTCTAATTCTGTCTCTATTATTATGTACAATAAAACATAGTAGCATTTTTTAATAACCCTAATTCTGAATCAGTATTGGTTTTTACTTAATCACTCTTTATTCACTTCGAATTTTACAAATTCCTTTTACAAACGTCTAATTAACATATTTATCTACAACTTTCATGTTTTCCCATCCTCAAATTCAATCATTAAAATTTTTTATTACTTCCTTAATACAGTTTTTAGAATCCACTTAAACCCTAGCTTATCTTTAATACTTTTAGCTCAAATAACTCAAATATTTACTAAATCAAACCATAGAACTATTAAATTAAACTAAAAAATTAAGTTTAGAAAATTTACCTTAAACTTAAACCATTGAATTCCTTCTTCTTTTTCTTTTCCAAAGCAGCTTACATAATCTCCATCAACTTCCCTTCTTCACTCTTCTTTCTCTTATCAACTTTCCTATCTATTTTAGTTAGTTTATTTGGAAGGGTTAGAAAACCTATTTCTTTGGTATTTCTTTGCTCATTTGGTTTGGCCAAGTTCTCCAAAAATGGTTACCAACACTTCTCTTTATACACTAAAGTCAAAGAAGTAAGAATTATGTGGAGAAATCTAGAATTTTTGGTGATTTTTCTTCTTTAAATCACATGTTCTTTGTCTTTTCCTATTAATAAGTAAAACAAATAATTTTTATCAAATGCATGACCATTTGGCCAGCCACATATGCCCCTTCTAGAATAGGTGGTTCCCACAACTTTACTTAATTGCACTTTGGCATAAAAATTTTCCTTAATTGCATTTTGACTCCAAAACTTTCTGTAATTTATTCTGTCTATTCTGTTTAGACTCAATTTCAAGTATGGGTAGTGAAATACCTTATTTTGGGTTGTTCTATCATTTAAAAATAGTTATGGGTCATTTTGTTATGCCAGATAGTAAATTTCCATAATTACCCTCAAAGTTGCCATAAATTATGATTTTGCCATTATTCTTATTTTCAGTTTTCCAAAATATTTTTCAACTATTTCTTTTCACCATAATTTCACATAAAATTAACTAACTTAATTGCTCTAGGTCTGGGTCAAAAATTCTTCAATTATTTGGACTGCTATTTCCCTGAGCAGTGTAATTAATACCTGCATTTTCTGGGACAGTATCACATAAGTGATCCGGTTGAAAATAAAAAAATTTTGAGTGTTATATGTCACATCCCACACTATAGGGCTGTGATGGTCCTAGGGCACAGGAATAATTTACATAACCAGTACTTCGAAGAACCCAAGTTACAAGCTTTTATTTCATTTCATCATTTTTAGGACATTTTTTTTTTAAAACACTTTGAGTTTACAGAAAATCGGACAGAGTCTCCCCTATAATATTAACATACCCCAAAAGAAAAACATCACAAAAACACTTCTAATGTCAAAAACAATTCCAAGTCAACCTCCAAATCACAATTCACATCAATTCATACTCATACTACTCATATCAACTCATGTAATGACTTCATATATCACAGGTCATTTAACAATTCTCCATAATACTATCCATACATAGGCCAATATCTCACACAAGCTTACCACAACAGTTGCACCCTGTTGATATATATATATATGCATATTCATATATCAAAATATACCCTCACATCATAACATACAATATACATAATTACATATCCACAAGTCATACTCAATTATATATATATATA
>CANXYC011401761.1:0-11683 GCA_948193065.1 Aleurites moluccanus
TTATATTAATTATTCTAACCAACAGACTTAAATAAATCCAACAGAAAATAACTTTGGAAGAAAATTTACCTTATTTCCTCAACACTGAAATTCCTGAGATTTCTTACTTAAATTTGATGATTTCTGCCTTAATATAGAATAATCTAGAAGTCTAATGCATTAATTTGAGTATTAATGCCTTAGAAAATAAAATGGAACTAATATGAGAAAAGACTAAAATTAACGAAGAAAGAAGGAAGGAAAAATTGTGAAAAACGTTATTGAGCTGCTGGGTTAAATAGACCACTGCCCCAGAAATCTCGCTTGCTAGCTCGCTAATCTGCCTCGGCAAAGCTACCTCATATATGCCAGCTCGCCATTCCCAGCTCGCACTTTCCAACTCGCCAAACTGATCCGGCAATGCCACTTCGCTAATTCATCTCGCATATGTCACCTCGCATATGCTGCCTCGTCAAACTTTCTTCGCGAACTCTTTCTCGCGTGTGCTGTCTCGCATATGCCACCTCGGAAATGCCTCTTCGCCTCTTTGCCTCTTTGCCAACTCACTTTGCCTATCTCCTTCTTCGCCAAATCCTGCTCGCAAATTGCCACTTCGCACATTCCCTCTTCGCATGATGCCTCTTTGCATAATGCCTCTTCGCCTTTCCTCTTCGCCAAATCCTCTTCGCCTTTCCTTTTCGCATATGCCATCTCGCATGTGCTTCTTCGCCAATTTCCACTTTATCAATCTCACTTCGCCACTTCACCACTTTGCAAGCTCGCATTGCCAGCTCGCAAAATGCCACTTTGCAACTTGTCGGCTCGCTTTAACCAGATCCTACTAAGTTAAAAACTCTTCCTCGACAGTTTAAACTTGACCAGCTCGCAAAAGAGCTACAAATATCCAAACTTCCTAATTCTTTTTTCCACTTAAAATAGACATACAGGGGCTCAACATATCCAAAATTCAAATTATAAAGGCAACTACACTGACCATAGTGACTCTCCAAATTCATCTATACTTACTACCTTAAAATCCGTCCGAACAGTCCTGAGAAAATCTATTCTCCACTGAGATATACTTATCCAAAAATTCTGAAATTTTACAGCCAATAACAGAACACATAAAGAAACATTTTTCATGTTTACACCTTTGACTCAAACTGCCTCAGTCATTTCCAAAAATTCCAAACAGTCAGAGACTTCCTGCAGAAATACTCAACCAGACCAGTTCTATTCATAGGAACATAAATCATCACTCACATAGAATTTTATCAAGCCATTTTACATAGTTTTAGTTAACACATAAACTCATAACTTTCATATTTTATACTTTACCAAATTATTTCTCCAAAAATATGCAATTAACCATCACAATTTCCTGCAACCAGAAATTTCTGGATTCCTCAAAACGTTCATATCCTTTGTTAATTTAAAATTCATCAATTACACAATAAATAAAATATATGTCAAAGAAAATGGCAGATATTACACTCACATGGAATACCACTAATGCATAGTAGTTTAATAGCAACAACAGTTGCAAAAGTTCCCTTTATGTTTTTGAAACTAACACCACTAATTTTAACCTTTGATGGTTCCAAGAAAATAATATTAAAAAAAAATAGTGATTTGTTTGGATAAAGACATACATAAAACTATGATTTAATATAATTAGAATTTTTCTTTCACTTTATTTCATCAAAGGAAAGTACCTTATCATTGCATTAATTTTATGGACAATACATTTGATCTATAAGGACATGATTTTCAACATTGTCCATAATAATATCCTCAAAATGCATATCAGATACAATTCCATCATTTAGTGCAGGCCAAAATTTAATTCTCATACCATTAGTGACCCCTTTAATGGTGCAATTTGTAACAAAGATGCCATACACAGGCTCTTCATTTTCGTACTTCCCCAAACTTCCCACACTAACGCCATGTCTAGGTCCAGATGTTACTTGTGTGACTTTTAGGTTTTGTGTTCCATCACCAATAGACATGCAATCATCACCAGTGCCAATGTTTGTTTCAATAATATTGACCTCCTTTGATCGTCCTATGTGAATTCCATTTGTATTGGTACTATCTCCTGGTGCAGTGACTGTGAACTTTTGAAAAGTTACTTTTTGGCATCCCAAGACATTCATATGAAAATTCTTGCTATTGAGGGATGTTACGTCATATACTATACCATTGGTATCGTAAACTCTAATAAAAATTTTAAAGCAACAAAAAGTTAAATAAATTTTCTTAGAAACATTATCATTAAATGCCTTTGTAAAATAGCTAAACTGTATATCATAACCATTAATGAACTTACAATGGGAGCTTGCATTCTACTTTTTCACGACAATCATTTCCCTTCCATGCAGCTTCCCTTTGACTATCAAAAGTTCCACCTCCAGATATTGTGAATTGATCAATGTGGTTAAAAGTAATCCAACTATCCCCACTAAGATCTGCTGGAGCTTTCACTGTTCCTAAAACTTCGAGTTGCATTGCTCCTTTGCAAGGACCTAATAGTTCAATCAAGTCTAATAAATATGTCACTGCTGGAATTGTGACTTTGCTAGAACCTGTTGTTGCACAACCTCTTTCTAAACATCCAATAAAGCCTGGAAGAAAAAAAGATGATAAAAACTTAGCCACCAAAATTATTTTAAAGTCACATTATTCAGAAATTAAATGTATCTTCATACTTTATTTAAGTCGGTCTTTTCATCAGCCTGGGCACCATATTTTGTTTCATCAAAGACAGTAGGTTGTGCTTGGACAATAGAAACAAATAATAACAACAAAGATATAATTGAGAAGATCATTTTAGAATCTATGTTTATTCTTCTTGTTTTCAATAATGTTAATTGATTTAGTTTTTTCTCTTTTGCCTGTGATAATTTTTATAAGAAAAAAATTACTAATTTTATCAATATCTTCTAATAGATTGCATTATTTTCGAGTAATTTCTACTTGTTAGTAACTTTTCTATGATAAGCACCATGCATATAAAAGTGTATATGTGTTTTTTGGCAAAAATGTATTCCTAAAATAGGTTATAACAAATCATTGTTCTATGTTCGTCTATCTTGCTTCAAAATCATTCTAGATATAAATAATCACTCTAACGTTTTATACCACAATTTTCCTTATGGTTAATTATCACTAGTAGTTCATTTATAGGGAATGTGGTGAAAATGGTAAGTGATACTTGACTACAAAAGCAAAATTCTTAAACAAACTAAATCATCAAAAGAAAATCAAATAAATGTTAGTGTTACAATAATCAGAATAAACAAAGTTAAAGCATCATATTAAAGAAAACAAACTTGTTTCTAATTTTTTTTTTATGAAATTTGTAATAATATTAATAGTTTGTTTAATAATTTCTACTCTTAGAATTACTAAATCTTGTTATTCTTTCTTATGGAAAGAAAAAAATAATTATACAACAAATAAATATAATATGGAGAAATTAAAGGAGGCTCAAATCATTAGATTTATTTAAACAGGGGTAAACACAGAAAATAATGAAAGGGAAGCACAATTATGTCGTTTGAAAAATAATCCTATTAGAATTTGTAATTTTTCATCTTTATTTTCTAAGTGTTGATATGGGTATTACATTCCACCATAAACATCTAAATCCACTGAATGAAACTTATGAACTAATTACAACGTTTAACATATTAAATATTGAGTTCTATTGAGCTATCTAACTAATGTTGGAATTAATTCTTTACTCATAATGTAATTAAAATTCATTATTAAATTCCTAAGTTTTCATATTTAATTATCAAGAATAATTTTCTAGATGCAGAAATATACCTGAATCCATATAAGTGTTTGTGATTCTTTAGAATCTTGATTTGATTTTTCAATTTGATGTGAATATCTTCTATAGAGAATTAGTTCTCATTATTCTTTGATGATGGGATATTAAAGAATAATTCACGTTCACGTTAAATCATGGACCATAACCACTACATCTTCTTATTGAAATTAAATGCTCTTATTCCTTATTTGTCCATCATAAATAAGGAAATAAGAACTCTAAGGGTATCTACACATTAAAAAAAATAACCTCTCATACTCAATGAGATGATCCAGACCCATTTAACTTTAAACTTTATTAAACCACTTTAATTTGGGCCAAACCTTAAAATAGCATATGATATATAATTAATATTATTTATATAAATTATACAAGATGTAAGTCCAATAAATCTTAACAATCTCCCACTTGGATTACACACACACATATATATATATAACATTCAAAAAAAAAAAAAAATACATCATCCTTATGAGCTCAAAATTGCTATTAATACCAAAATCATCTCTAATTAATCTAGTTTATCAATTATACCAATATAGGATCAAAGTGATCTTCATTACAACTATTGTAAATAGAGCCATCAATGGTCACACATTAATAAAACTAATGACATAGATTGAGTATGGACGTGTATTATGAAAAATTTCATGTAATGTGATATTAACATGCCTATTTTCTACTAGCCCAACCTTATTCTTTAATGAGATCAAACTAAATAAGATCAAAATATATCAAATCGTTATACTGCAGTAAATAATCATAAATTCTCCATGAAATATATTGTTATAGCATCCATAAATACAAACTCCTACTAAACCAATATATCATCAAGTGCTATAACACCCATATGAGCAGTGTGCTCATAAAAGACCTTGGGTGGTAGATCTTTAGTAAGCGGATCTGCAACCATAGAATTTGTCCCAATATGCTCTATAGAAATTTGACCACTTTGAACTATTCCTTTAACAACTAGGAACTTGATGTCTATGTGTTTCAAATTTGACGAGCTCCTATTATTGTTAGAATACAGTACTGCTGACTTATTATTACAAAATAACTTTAGTAGTTTTTCAACACCATCCATAATTTGCAGTCCAATGACAAAATTCCACGGCCATATCCTATGATTAAATGCCTCATAACAAGCTATAAATTCAGCTGCCATAGTGGAAGAAGCTATGAGTGTGTGATTAACACTCTTCCAGGAAATAGCTCCTCCAATAAGCTAATAGATATAGCCTGAAGTAAATCTATGACTATCTTGGCATCCTATAAAATCAGAGTCGGAATACCTAATGATCTCTAACTGATCTGATCTCCTATTATGAAGCCTCGCCTGAGCATCGAAATATTTTTTTAGGTGATTTTTCACTCAATAAAGACAACTTTTACCTTATATTTTCAAATCATTTCTTGAACTTTATTCCTTAAATTTTTGTAGAGTCGCCACTTTCATTTTTAAGGGGAAATAAAGGAAAATCTAATTTTTGACTCCAAATTAACCTAAAGATAAAATTACTAGACCTTCAAACTGAGATTGAGTTTGAGAACTAGGTTTTTGGTTTTAAATAACTCCAATTTGACTTTTCATTTAATTTATGATTTATCAAAAGATGTAATTTTATGAATAGTTATAAAATGACATTTAAGATGAATGAACAAAGTAAAGCAATTCACAACATCCATAAAGTAAACAATAAATTAATAAGAATAAAGTAAAATAATTTAATTAAATTATAATCAAAACCCAAAAAGAATAGGGGATGTCAACTGTAGCACTTATGGGTTCTGGGTTGACCATAGATTCCCCAAAATAAAATCAAATATAAAATAACTTAAGAAAAAGGTGATTTTTTGGTATTTTTGGATTTGAAGCTATGAATTTGTTTGCCTGTGTATCCCTTTGAATAGGAATCAAAACCCATATAGTTCTTCCTTTTTGTAAAAGGGTTAGGTCTGATTTTAAGTAAAGTCTGATTTCATTTTATCATGTTTTGATTCTTTAATTGATACTTTACCAATTTAAAGAAAGGTTTAAGAAGAGAGATGCAATATACAATGTATTAACTTGAAAAGATTGAATTTAGAACACAATATCTTGCTTCACGACTTACACAGAGGGTGTTTTAGAGTTCTTCTAGATCGAACTTTCACTTTTTGTTAGGGTAATCAAATTAGTCCTAATTTTTCAATTAATTTTTAATTAGCTAAGTTGATTAATTAGTCAAATTAAGTCCAAAAATGATGCTAAATTGACTCAAAAAGAGATTAATTTAGGGCTCCAATTGCTAAGGTAATCCTTCTATTCCTTCAAACTAAAAGAGAATTTGAAGAAATCGGTTCAAAATTAAAGAGAAGTGAATAGCTAATATTAAAGAATATTGAATAGGGAGGAAGAAGGAAGAGCCAGTTAAGAAAAAATCAACTTAACTGTTTTGGTGTGAATTTTAAAGGCTGTAGGACCTTATATTTATAGGGAAAAGGCTGGGAAATATAGACAGACAAAATTCGGTATGGAAAAAATAGCTGCTTGCTGGAGCCTCTTGGTGGCACCACCAAGGCATAGTGGCAGTGGTGCTAGTACCTTTGGTGGCTGCCGCCAAGGCCTCTTGGCAAATCCGCCAAAGAGGCTTGGAGGCGCTGACAACCTTCTTTGTCGCTGCTGCTAGCCTTCTTTAGTGCTTTCACCAACCTTTTTTGGTGTTACCATTGCCCTTATTTGGCGCTTCCACTACCCTTTTTTGGTGTTGCCACCAACTTAGTTCTTGCTCTAGTTGGTCATTTCGGAGGCGGTTTGAACCTCGGTTGAGGCTGATCTATCTGGCACGGTACCAAATAGGTTCAAGGGTGCAAAATTACGTGTTTACACCTATATGTGAGCATGTAGTCTTTAGTTCTCTGAAGATATCACATGACCCTTTTGGCTACTATCCAATGATCCATTCCTAGATTGCTCAAATATTTGCCTAACATCCCAATAATGTATGCAATATCTGGATGCGTACAAACTTGAGCATACATCAGACTCTCTAAGCTGAAGCATAAGGAATCTTTTGCATTTCTTTAGTTTCAAAATCATTTTTAGGGCATTGATTGTATCTGGATGCGTACAAACTTGAGCATACATCAAACTCTCTAAAGCTGAAGCATAAGGAATCTTTTGCATTTCTTTAGTTTCAAAATCATTTTTGGGATTGATTGAGACTAAACTTGTCTCCCATAGCAATAGGGGTGTCACCTAGTTTACAATCTTACATGCCAAATCTTTTAAAAACCTTTTCGATATAGCTCTTTTGTTATAACCTAAGAATACCTCTAGAGCGATCTCGGTATATTTGAATTCCTAACGCAAAAGAAGCATCACCAAGATCTTTCATTTCAAATTTCTTTGATAGAAATCTCTTGATTTCATGCAATAAGCCTATATCATTGCTATATGTCATCGACATAAAAAACCAGAAAAATATGCTTACTCCTACTAAATTTATGGTATATACAATCATCTATAACTTTCATCTCGAAGCCAAAGGAGACGACAACTTGATGAAATTTGTAATACCATTGACGGGACGCCTGCTTAAGCCCATAGATGGATTTCTTTAATTTCCAAACCATTTGCTTTGAATCTCCTGAATCAAAGCTTTAAGGGTGAACCATGTAAATTGTTTCATCAATGTCACCATTGAGAAAGCTCAAGGTCAAAATGTGCCACAAGTGCCATTAAAGTCCTGAAAGATTCTTTCAAAGAAACCTAAAAGAAAGTCTCTTTATAATCAATGCCTTCCTTCTTAGTAAAGCCCTTGGTGAGAAGACGAGCCTTATATCTTTCCATCACCTTTTGAATCCCTCTTGGTCTAAAATATCCATTTTCAACCAATGGGTTTCACACCTTTAGGTAATGGAACAAGATCCCAAACATCATTGTCTTTCACAAACTTAATTTCCTCATTCATGGCATCAATCCACTTTTGAGAGTTAGAACTTTCAATGGCCTGATGGATATTTATTGGATCATCTTCCACCAGTCCATTTTCTACCTCATGTTCTTGGAGAAAAATAATATAATCATCTGGAGTTGCATTTCTCCTCTCTCTAGTGGATCTCCTTAATGCATTTGTTCTTGAGGTTGTTGAGTTTGTTCTTTAGGAATAACCTGTTGACCTTGAGCAGGAAGAATTTCAACATTGTCTTGTGGTTCTGGAGTAGCTTCTTGAACAATATCAGGAATAGAAGTCTGATCACAATTAATAACAACCATAGGAAGAGAAACAAATTCCTCTTCAAAGACAAAGTTTCTAACCTTATCTCTCCCCCAAACTCAATATCCTTAAAGAATTGGCCATTTCTCGTTTCAAAAAATGACCTAGTCATGGGATTATAAAATTTGTACCCCTAAGATCATTCAAAGTATCCAACAAAATAGATACTTATGGTTCTTGAGTCCAGTTTATTTTCATTTGGCCTATAAGGCCTTACCTTAGTTGGACAACTCCAAATATGTAAATGCTTTATACTAGACTTTTTGTCAGTCCATAATTCATAAGGTTTTTGGTTGCTGCCTTAGTTGGCACTCTATTAAGGATGTAAGCTGCAGTCTTTAATGCCTCTTCCCAGAGTGAATCTGGTAAGGTAGTATGAATAATTATACTCCTGACCATGTCCTTTAGTGTTATATTTTGTCTCTCAGTAACACCATTCATGTTAGGGCTTTCTGTTATGATGTACTGTGGGATAATACCAGATTCCTCTAGAAATTTGGCAAATGGTCTTGGGCGTTATTCACTTAATCCATCATATCTGTCGTAGTATTCACCACCATGATCAAACTTGATAGATTTAATCCTTTTGTCAAGTTGATTCTCAACCTCAACTTTGAAAGCCTTGAACACGTCCAGTGCTTGAGATTTCTCATAAATAAGATAAAGGTACTCGTAACATGAGAAATCATCTATGAATGTAATAAAATATTTTTGAACATTCCATTTCTGTATGTATTAGTTTTAAGATGTCTGGAGATCTTTCGACACCTAATCTCCTTATGTTTGTTTGTTTCCTCTTAATGCACTCAATACAGACTTTAAAATCTGACAAATTAAGGGAATCAAGAATTTTGCCTGACACAAGTCTTTCAATTCTTTGTTTAGAGATATGCCCAAAATGCTTATGCTAAAGTGATGTAGAATTCTCATTTGTTAATTTTTTTTTATTACCATGTGAATTAACATGTAAGGTTTCATTAAATGAGGCTACCATATCAAGCAAGTAAAGGTTATCACATATAGATAAAAAATCGTAACCAACAAGATTTGAATCAAAAGAAAGACTAAATTATCTATTTTCAAAAGAACAATAATAACCAGATTTGCCCAATACAAAAATCAAATTCCATCTAAATGACGGTACAATGAAAGTCTCATTCAAATCAAATAAAATCTTTAATAATAACCTAAAAGTCCCTATTGCCTTAACTTCAACTAACTTGCCATCGCCCATATAGACGTATCTTTCACCATCACTAGGCTTTCAACAATTTAGGTAACTCTGTATGGACACGCTTATATGAGTAGTAGCACTAGAATCTATCCACCAAGTGTGTCTAGATACCAAAGTTAAATTAACCTCAGAACGAACGAAAACAAGAAACATACCTTTTTTTACAGGTCAAACGTGATATTTGGTACATTATTTCTTCATGTGAGAAGTACTTCCACAGAAGAAGCAAGTAAATTCCTTAGTTTTGCTTTTTTGTGGTTGGACAACTACAACTTTTTTATCCTTCTTCTTCTTCTTGTTATTGTCCATAGAGGTTGAAGCCCAATGAGCACTCTTGGTCTTTTCTTGCTTCATTCTATCTTCCTCTTGTACACAATGTGAAATGAGCTCATTAAGAGTCCACTTCTCCTTTTTGCAATTATAACTGACCTTGAATTGACTGAATTGTGCAGGAAGAGAAATCAGAACTAAATGCGTGATCAAGTCCTCAGATAGCTCTAACTTTAGTGCCTTCATTTTTTATGCAATATGAGACATTTCTAAAATGTACTCCATGATATTCCCTTTGCCGTTATACCTCATGGAAACAAGATTCCCCAAAAGAGTACTTGTTTCTGCCTTTTCGTTTTTTGGCAAAATGTTTCTCAATTTCTTTAAGGAACAATTTGGCATCAGCCTCTTCATATATTGTGCCCCTAAATGTTTCCAAAATTGCAAGTTTCATTATCATAAGACTCATGCGATTTGAATGATCCCATTTCTCCAACTCCATCTTATCATCAGAGGAACTTTCATCCATAAGAGCAGGAGGTCGCTCAATCCAAAGATCAAGGTCTAGATCCATGTAGCAAAAAACAATCATGATGTTCTCTTTCCAATTCTTAAAGTTTGTACCGTTAAATACAATAATGGAATTAATGTTGGCAGATATTGTAGCAGCAGAAACATTTACTGAATCAAGAACAAAAAAACAAAAAAACATCAATCACATAATTAAAAACTGAATTTAATATGATTGATAAATTCAAATAATGGTAAGTCCTATCACAAGATACCTAGCACAACATTGATATTTAGTCTTTGGACAAAAAAATCAACTTATAAGTGGTATTATTGGTGTAGTAATTAAATATTGACAATACATTCATGTGAGATAATAAGCATTTTTTTGGACCAACTTAATGTTCACATGAAAAACTTAATAATTATCACATATTTATCACCACAAATATATTTAAATTTCAGTCAAATAATATTTTTTCTTTAGGCTGGTCATTATTAGCATGAAATCCAAAAACATAACTAAATATATATCTTAATATTGCAAATTACTCAATTTATATATATAAAAAGGTTACTTTGGTAACATATTGCTATAATTAATTAATATAAAATATTAGACTCCAAATAAATAAAAAATATAAAAATTATAAAAATTTGAATCTGAATCCGTATTAATAAAGTGATATATATATATATATATTAACAAGATGGTCTTGAACTTTCAATAAAATAATATATATATTTTCACTACAACAATGACAGGTTTTGAAACAAAGTATGGGTGTTAAAATCGGATTGGATTGATCGGTCAAACTAGAAAAATTAAAAATCGAATTAAAAATCGGTCTGATTAGATTTCATTTACTCATTTTTTAAAATCAATTAAAAAATTAGTAAACCGGTCGGTTAACAAGTGAATCGGTCGAACAGAATAGATTTTTCAAATTCAAGCGGGTTAAATTTTTTTAATTTTTAAATTTTTTTAAATTTTAGATTTTAAATTTATTTTTTAATAAAAACAATATCGTTTTTATCAAACAAAAACGACGGTGTTTTGAATTAAAAAAAATTAACAGAATTTCAATAACTTCGTTTCAATTTTACCTTACGCCAAAATTATTATCCTATTGCATGGTATCCTATTGCGTGAGTGGATATTTGAGCAAGTAAATATCAATAATTTACTATATATATAACTTTTGACTTAATATAATTTGATTGACACCATAAAAAAATATAATCTTATATAAATTGTTAATTTAGTTATAATTGCATTATATTTATTTTTATCATATATATAATAAATGTCAAATTATATATACAATTATATGTATATCAGTTTTTTCGATTTAATTGATTCAACTCGGTCGAACATCTGAACTTCTAATTTTCTATTTTCACCGATTGTTTAATCGATCCGATTCTTAATATATTCTTAATATACGTGAATATCAAATCAATTTGCTTTTTACGGTGGGCAATCATATATGTTATAATTATCAATTGGGTATACATATATTGTATAAAAGAATATATATATATATATATATATATATATATTCTTTTATACAATATATGTATACC
>CANXYC011401865.1:0-15416 GCA_948193065.1 Aleurites moluccanus
ATATATATATCAAAGGAAGACACAATTGGACGAGACTTGATTCTATGCTTCGTAGTTATCTTAATCAATACTTATACTAGTGCTCATGCATCTCTATCTATTTTCTATGTTAAGGATTGTAAACCTAGAGCTCTGATACCACCTCTGTCACACCCCAACTTCAGTGGTGCGACGGTCCTAGGGTAAGGGTAGGCTTAAAGCCACCATAAACCCATAGAACTCACATATCATAAATCTCATACACAATTATATCAATTATAAACATCATATAATATCATAGAATGATCATTTCTACAAATTCAATTAAACATCAATCATATCTTTACCATTATCATTTCATAGCTTTCTCTTGTTCCTTACTGATCAAAAGATGCATCTCACATCATTAAGGAACAAGAGTACCCAAAAGGTAACAATTCATACATAAAAATATTATCATCCTCAAATGACAAACTACGGAGCTCTAGGGTATACTCTTAATACATATTGTGTCATAGTACCATATAATGAATATACAAAATCATATGTCAAAATATTTACAATAAAGGCTTCTTGGAAGAATGAGTCAAGAAGCTTGATCTCCTCTATTAGCTCTCTCACGAGCTACACTATCACCTGAAATTCACAGAAGAGGAGTGAGCCTTCAACTCAGTAAGATATGAACATCATAGATCAAGAATCTGAATATCAAATCATGGTCATGTACATAAATTTATATATATATATATATATATATAGGTATGAGAGAATCACAAGCTCTTATTTGAAGGAACATGAGTGCTTATAATAATTAGCACTATCAAATCATATCATAAATCGAATCATGGTTCTTGTTTAGAATATAAAATACCCACAAAGAATGGCATTATCAAATCTCATCTGATAGAACTGATCTCATGTCATAACATATATATCGATAGCCTTGCTACCTTAACGTGAACACATGCTTGTCCAGGCATACGCCTAGAGCTCATGATCCCCTCTAGGTGGAACACTGATAAAAACCCTATCAGCTGGGCTCCCAAAGTGCACAATGGACCATTGAATTTACTCTCATTGGGAAGAACGTTCTATCCATAGGGTCATGTGGTTTCAATCTCATAAGAAGCATATTGGTCGCATGACCATCAACATATATCATCATTCGAATCGGGTTTAACAAGTAAGAAGCATATGAACTTGATCCAAGAAGGTTGATCAAGTCATTTACATTATATTGAAATAATATGACCAAGTATTCTTAAATTGTTCATCTATATCTATATCTATCTATCTATCTATCTATCTATCTATATATATATAGATGAACAATTTAAGAATACTTGGTCATATTATTTCAAAGAAACAAGAAACAAATGAAATGTTCATACTTACCTCTTACACAATTTCTCTTAATTTTTTTTTTCTTTAGCAGTTTGCTCAATTACAACTCCTCAATTACTTTGATTTTCTCCTCTTAAGAAATTTTTTCAAATATTCAAAATTAGGGTTTTCTCCAAATCAATAATATTCAATATGATTTCTGAATATTTAACCATCTTATAGTCTCTATTCTTAATTCCTAACATCAATTTAATTATCTCTTAAAGAAAAATCTGTATTAAATTCGGATTTACTGTTCATGCTACTATTTATGATAGTCTCAAAATTCTGATTCCTCTAATATTAATTACAATTAATGACTTCAAATTGCTTGCAATAAATTCTATACACCCAATATTAATTATTCTAACCAACAGACTTAAATAAATCTAAAAGAAAATAACATTGGAAGAAAATTTACCTTATTTCTTCAAAACTGAAATTCCTGAGATTCCTTGCTTAAATTTGATAATTTCTGCATTAATATAGAATAATCTAGAAGTCTAATGCATTAATTTGAGTATTAATACCTTAGAAAATAAAATGGAACTAATCTGAGAAAAGAGTGGAATTAACAAAGAAAGAAGGAAGGAAAAATCGTGAAAAACGCTACTGGGTTGCTGGGGTTAAATAGACTACTTCCCCAGAAATCTCACTTGCCAGCTCGCCAATCCGCCTCGGCAAAATTACCTCTCATATGCCAGCTCGCCATACTCAGCTCGCACTTCCCAGCTCACCAAATTGATCCGACAATGCCATTTCGCTATTCCAACTTGCATATGCTACCTCGCCAAACTCTCCTCGCGAACTCTTCCTTGCGTATGCCGCCTCGCAGATGCCACCTCGGCAATGCCTCTTCGCCTCTTCGCCAACTCGCTTCGCCTATCTCCCTCTTCACCAAATCCTGCTCGCGAATTGTCTCTTCGTACATTCCCTCTTCGCCAAACTCTACTCACGGATTGCCACTTCGCACATTCCCTCTTCGTATAATGCTTCTTCGCAAAATGCCTCTTCGCATAATGCCACCTCGCCTTTCCTCTTCGCCAAAGCCTTCTTTGCCAAAGCCTTCTTGCAACATGCCACCTCGCATATGCCTCTTTGCTAATTACCACTTTGGAAATCTCACCTCGACACTTCGCCGCTTCGCTAGCTCGCATTGCTGACTCTCAAAATGCCAATTCGCATTTTGCCGGCTCGCCACACCAAGACTCTGTTAAGTTGAAACCTTTCCTGGATAACTTACACTTAACCAGCTCGCAAATGAGCTAAAAAATCCAAACTTACTAATTCTTTTTGCCACTTAATATAGACATATAGAGGCTCAATATATCAAAAATTTAAACTACAAAGGCAACTATACAGACCATGGTGACCCTCTAAATATCATTCAGACTTACTGCCCCAAAATTCATTCGAACAATCCTGATAATTTCCATTCTCCACTGAGATATACTTATCCAAAATTCTTGAAATTTTATAGACAATAACACAATACATAAAGAAACATTTTTTATGTTTACACCTTTGGCTCAGTCTGCCTCAGTCATTCCCAATAATTCCAAATAGACACAAACTTCCTGTAGAAATACCCAACCGGACCAGTCCTGCTCATAGGAACATAACTCATTACACAGATAGAGTTTAGCTAAGACATTTTATAGAATTTCAGTTAAGACATAAACTCATAACTTTTATGTTTTACACTTTACCAAATTATTTCTTTAAGATCATGCAATTATCCGCATAAAGTCCTACAACTGCAACAAGAAATTTCTGGATTTCTCATACATTCATATTTGGAATTAAATAATTCTTTAAACATACAATTAATAAAAATACAACAAAATTGGTAGATATTACAATATCCTCATGACAAAGAAAAAAAAAATGTTTGTGACAGAATGGGGCACCTATTGCTATAAGGTCATGCCTTTTTGCCGGGGCAACCTACTAAAGGGTGGCAACCACTCTTTTCCATGATACGATGCATAAGGATGTTGAGGTCTATATGGATGATATGGTCATAAAATCTCTAACATCTAATGTTCATTTAGGAGCATTGAGGCGATTCTTCCTTAGACTTTGCTAATACAATTTAAAGTTGAATCCTGTTAACTGCCTTTTTTGGTGCATCTTCTAGTATAGTTTTGGATTACATGGTTAGTAAAAGAGGCATGAAGGTTGATCCCGCAAAATCAAAAATCATTTTAGAAATGTCGACCTCAAAGGTCGAAAAGGAGGTTACGGGTTTTTCTTGGAAAGTTACAGTACATTAGTCGCTTCATTTTCACAAATGGCTGATGTGTATGGTCCAATTTTTAAAAAGGAGCTTATAAACAGTGGAATGATGACTGCCAAAATGCCTTTGAAAATATCAAAGAGTACCTATTGAGCCCTCCAATTTTGTAGCCGCCAAGGCCTGGTAAACCATTATTGTTGTATATCTCTGTTACTCAAGAAGCTATGGGGCAATGCTTATCTAGAACGTCGAAGGTTCTTATAAAGAGTATGCCATCTATTATTTGAGTAAGCGAATATTAGCTCATGAACTTAAGTACAACCAAATTAAGTAGTTATGCCTCGCTTTAGTTTAAGCTTCAACATTACTTAGGTTATTACACTACTCATGTTTTTGCTGACAAGAGCCCCTTGAAATTCCTTATGGAGAGGTCAGTTCTTCATAGTAAAATGGCACATTGAATGGCAGTACTTATGACATTTGATCTAAAGTATGTCTCAAGAAAGGCATTTTAACAAGAAATTAATTATCAGAGGGTTGAAAGAAGACAATTTGGTATTGAAGGAAATCAGAACTCCTGTTTAGCGAACCAAGAGGAAAATTTAGGCCTAATTGGGCTGGCCTATATATGTCAAAGAAGATCTTGTCCGATGGAGGTGTCCTACTCATGGATTTAGAATGGAAATGGATTTCCAAATCATTGTAATTAGATCATGCATTGTATAAATAAGAACTACGTGGACTTGATTATCCCGAAATAAAAAAGAAAGCAGTCGAAAAGAGAAAAAAATATTGGAGATACGTAGGTAAACCATTCTGGGTACAGTCCAAATCATAATGAAATTATCATTATGTGCCAAAAGCTTGCATAAATTTTGACTCTTTTGTTAGCTTGTCAAGTTAAAAACCGGAAAGGGTAGCTTGGTTAAAAGTTAGAGTAAAAAAAAAAAGAGGAAAACTCATCGAGTTGAAAAACTCAAAAGGGCGGCTCAATCAGAAATTAGTTCAAATTGGATTTTAAATGGCATCGTTCAAAAGTTCAAAGCCAGTTGTCTTTTTCAATAAAAGGAAGACAATTTATTCTATTCACATGTCAAGAGTTCAAACACATCAGTGTCATTTGTACTATCTTATTCAAAATAGTGCATAGTCGAGTCTGTTGAAATAAAAGTTCATCCCTTTTCATGTCAAAGGGAGCTGAACAACACTACCTCCCTTCAGAGTCATCTTTTAAGTCAGTCATTCAGAGTCATCCTTCTTCGTGTCTGAAGCTCCCTAAAATCAACACATAAGCTCAAGAAGTTTCAAGTCAATAACTTTCATGCCTTTATTCCACATTAGGGGCATGTCCTTTAAATTGTCATTCCATCTCTTATATAAAATAGTTAAATGATCAAACTGCTCTTGTCCCTCATTAGAGGCATGTTTTCCAAAATCATCGTCAAATTTCTGATTGGTCAAAATAGCTAAGTAGATCTTATCCATCATCCAAGGTAAGTCTTCCAATGTCATCATTCCTTGAGTCAAATAGTCTTTCTTTATTTTGAATATCTTTTCTTCCAAGTCAATGACCCATGTGTCAGTCTCGTTAATTCTAATCTACAAAGTGTCACCCCGAGAGTCTTTTCAAGCTCAGGCAATAGGAATAGCTCTATTTGTCTTTCCCACGAATCATGCTATAACAGCAAACTCATAAAACCTCCCAGAATTAATCGAATTTTCCAAAAAGTTTGAATCCTCTTAAAAGGGTTAAATCTATTCCAAATCTCTCAAAAGTTAAACCTACCATTCATGGATAGCCCATAACCCATTATTGAAGCTCGAGTTTCAAGTGCAAAATAGAAACCAAATCATCATAACCCATGGGTCGTATGAAGCAGACTTTTCAAGCCCATTTTCCTCGGTGAAGCAAAATTAAAAACTCTCAAGAGAGTCTAACCTATAAAAAATCATCCTTGGATTGTCCAAATAGCCAAGCCTTCTACCATTACCCTTTTTGAAGTTGGATCAGGTGTGGAACCAAAAGTAAGCCCATCTCTCCTCAAAACGGATCATATATCAAGGTCCATGAAATCATCCTCAGATAGCCCAAGTAGCCAAACCATTTTTCCAAAAGCCTCAACCTAATGAGCTAGCTGTAAACTTCTCATCTCATCCTAAAATAACTTTTGGATCCCATAAGAGTGAGCCTACCAATTGAAGCCTCTAAAGTTGAACTAGAGCTATCCAAAAATTCACCTTCCATCTGATAAACTGTACAGATTGAAATCACCTTCAAAAAGAGCCAAACAGATAGACTTTCGTTGAAGCTTAAAAGCTCAAACCTCAAATCTAAGCCAATCCTTTCCTTTAGATTCCAAAGCCAAACCTAGCCATATTCTTCCCAAATGATCTTCATGGTTCCAAACCAATCTGGCAATGTTGATCATCTGACCTTAGCCTTCTAAGATAATTCTTAAACCTAGACTGAGTATGGCATCATCCTCAATCCTCAACAAACCATACTCAACCAGACTGAGTATATCAACTAATAGCATTACTAAAATCTTACCATGTCAAATGTCACCACCCTATGAGTGTCACATACTCAGGCCAAATAGAATGCCCTTGATTGACCATCAAAGTGATCCAAGTCACCTTACTTCCAAAGCACCATTCTTCAAAAGTGGGCAATCTCTCCCAAATGTTTTACCCTTCAAAAGCCAAAAATTCATCCTTTTGGATCAAAGTTCTAAGCCTAAGCCGAATAAAATGCCAAAATCCTTTTGACTACCAAAATGACCCAGTCAAAATTACCACTCAAAAGTGGGACACCTCTCTAAAACTTTAGTCACAAAAATCTAACATCATAGCGGTTTAGATCAACTGGTTCAATGTATCCAATTCATAAATGCATCTGCATTTTGCATGTATAGATTAGACTTAGGATGCACTTCATATTAGACTCAGAGTCTTTACTCGAACAAATCCAAACTTATCAGACCCTTATACGGTAACTTCAGATTTCATATGCTTATATCATATTTGTCATCAACTTCAACCTAAAAAAGAGTTATGGTTCATTTTTTTAGGGATTGATCATTTCAAAATAGCTTTAAGTCCATATCATACATGTTCAATATAGCATCAATTGCAGCCTAGTGCAGAGTTAGGACCCCATACTTTAAGACCTAGCATAGAGTTAGGATCACTTTCTCTATACCAGACTTAAAAGCTTTATCAGACCTTCCTAGAGGTAGCTTTAGGACACCTTCTCTAGACCAGCCCTAGAGCTTTATCAGACCTTCCTAGCGGTAGCTTTAGGACACCTCCTTTAAATCAAACTTAGAGCTTTATCAGACCTTCCTCGAGGTAGCTTTAAGACACCTTCTCTAGACAAGACTTAGAGCTTTATCAGACCTTCCTAAGGGCAACTTTAGGAAACCTCATATAGACCAGATTTAGAGCTTTATCAAACCTTCTTAAGGGCAACCGTAAGAGCTTAATAGACTATCCTAAGATAGTTTTAGGACCTATTTTACCCGATCTAACTGTGGTGGCATGTGTTCACTATCATCATGATTACTTTTTAACAAAAGCAATCATGATGAGGGGCATTTTGTGAACATATGAATTTATACCTCTAGGGTATTTATTGCATATAACCAGACTTATGCAAGTGTGGGAGCAAGATTTAAGCATTTCTTAGAGTAATCAAACTTTCACGAGACCTTTGAATCAAGAACGGGCAAAAATAAAATCCCGAGGAAGAAAATGGGTCAAAAATCTATTGAAACAGCCAGGGAATCGCAGGCAACCTTTGCGTCTTTCTGCGGTACCACAAAGATCTATGTGCACTCTGTGGTGCCGTATAGAGGCTTTGCAGTACCATAGAACCCTTTTGTGGGAATTTGATCCAAAACTCATCCAAGCTCATATTTTTTCACCCCACATCCCACAATGGAAGATTGTGACTTCTTCCCTTACTCCCTATCCTATATAAGCAACCCTTCCATATCATTTTACACAACATTGGAAGCTTGAATACTAGTTGATGCTTATCCTATTATTCTCTACTGCACTTTTCCTCCATAAAGTGTTCTTAAGGCTATATCTTCCTTGGTTGGCCCGCCCAATTTAATCCCCGTTAGGATTTCGAATCGGTGCTTAGTTTAATTTTTTATAAGTTTTGAGTGGTCTTGATTTGTTAGAATTGGGATCAAGCTCAATTGGAGGTAGTTTGAAGTTGGCATTTGAAGGAGAATATATTAGCATTGGAGGAAAGTGGAACTTCGATCCGACAAGTCTCTCCACCAGCCCTCTGTTCCTAAGTCGAGAAGACACAAGATAAAGCACCTAACTCTTTCTCTTATTCTTTCAATTCAGTAAAGCATCGAATGAATAAAACATGATAAATTGGTTTAAAATTAGACCAACCCTTTTGGAAAAAGGGAAAACTGCGTGAGTTTTGATTCTCATTTAAAGGGATACGTAGGCACACTTGGTCTAAGTGGCAAATCCAAAATAAAGTAAACAACTCCTTTCCCTTTCATTTTCTTTTAATTTTGCTTTTGTTTTATACTTTGGGGAATATGTGATTTTCCTAGAATCCCATAAGGGCTAGAGAAAATATCCCCTATATATTGGTTTTATTTATAATTAATTATTTATTTTGTGCCTTTTTAATTTTATTCAATATTTGTAATTTATTCTTTATATTTATATTCCTTGATTAAGTGTCATTTCATTCATTCAATTATATTGTCATTCCTTATTTAATTGTTCATGACATTATTTTTCAAGTTATTCTTATATTAATAAGCCAAACAATTTTTGTTAAATAAACTGAAAATCTAGTTCCCAAATCCTCTTTGATTTCAAAGACTACAATATTTTTTATTGGGATAAAAAAATGAAATTGGAGTCAAATTATGGGTTTTTACCTTATATTTTCCCAATGAAAAATAAATTAAGGTGGCGACTCCCAAAAATAAGTTTTCAAAATAAAGAATTAATTTGCTAAATGAGCGATAGTCAATTCAATTGTGAGATCAGACTCGAATGAGCATTCCAATTCCTAGCGGATCGGACTGGTGCTTGGACGAGGCCGCACACCACCTATTGTAACTATAATATTCTCAAGAATACATCAGAATGACTTATGGATCTATCAACTAATTGCAAATATTGTTTAGAAGGTTTTAATGGTCCAAGGGAAAGTTTCTCATACATAGAGTAAGGCATCAAATTAATGCTAGATCCTAAATCAAACATTCCATTAGTATCTTTATCCTTACCAAAATAAATATCAACCACGAAACTACCTAGATCTTTAAGCTTTAGAGGTAGCTTTTGTTGGAGGATCAAATTTGTCTTTTCAAAAACTTTCACTCTTTCTTTACTTTCCAAGTGTTCTTTCTCTTTCTTCAATTCTTGTAATGTCTTCTCATAAGATTCTTTACACCTGCAAGGTCCATCATAAGGCAAAATTTTCTTAGTTTTATCATCAATTGCAAAAACTATTACACCTTGACTTGGATTTTATTCATTAACCCTTAAACTTGGAGGCTTGTAAGGATTTTTAGCTTTATGTAAGCCTCCCAAGGGTGTTGAAATTTGAGTTCTCATTTTAAAAGTATCACCCACATCTTCTACTTTTCTCTATCTATCATTTTTATTTTTATTTTCAAATGAAGCATCTTTTTTTTCTTTAATTTTATTTTTATTTGCTTCCTCTTCTTTCTTTTTCAATTCTTTTTCTTTGGAAGCCCTTGCTTCCTCACATTTTTCTGTTTTTATTTTTTTTATTTTTTCAATTTCAATGGAAGTTTCATAAATAGCTTCCTCTTTTCTTTCTTTTTCAAGGGAAGTAACACATACAACTTCCATATTTTTCAAATCAATATTGGAAGTTTCAATTATGGCTTCCTTATTTTTCTTATAAATGGATCCATAATATACAAACTCCTCTTTTTCATTCTCATTAGATGTTAGACAAACCTCTTCTTCTTTTTCATCACTATAGGAGGTATTAACAACCTCCTCCTTATCAAGTGGAATGGTATCAATTGCTTTGGCTTGCTCTGGTTGGCTTGGAAGTTTACCCTTTTAATGGGTTTGCATTTAGGAAGCCAATGGTCCCACTTGCGTTTCTAATCCTCTAACATAGGCTTTTAAAGAATCAAACCTTTTGTTATTCTCCTCTTTTGTTTGCATTGTTGCCTTAGTGAAGGCATTCATAGTTTCCTCCAATGGGGAGGTTTTGAATTGATTCTGATTAAAGGATTGACCTTAAAATTGATTAGGCCTCTGAAAATTCTAAAATTATGGTTGTGGTCTTTGTTGCATTTGTCCTTATTGATTATTGCTCTTCCATGAAAAATTTGGGTGATTCCTCCAATCTGGATTGTCAGTATTTGAATTAGGGTTATTTTGTCCCCTAGGTTGGAAATCACCTATAACATTAAATTGTTCTTCTTCACCTAAAAAAGAATCATAGGACAAAGAATAAACATTAGGTCCATAATCGAAAGTACCACAAACTCCACATATCTCATTATTTTGGGAACTTTTAGTTCCCTTTGTGGTCAAGAGTTACACTTGCTTAGTCAACTCTGATATTTGCTTCAACATTTTCTGGTTTGTCCCCACTTTATTGACTCCATCTCTTCTACTTCTTATGCTCTTTTGTTAAGAATTAGCTCCTAATATTTCAAATAATTCATAGGTCTCCTCTGGTGTCTTTTCTCCAATTGCTCCACCTGTAGCGTTATCAACAATAAATTGACTCCGTTGAGTTAAACCATCATAAAAGAATTGATTAAGCAATTGTAAAGGGTATGAATGATATGGACACTAAATTTGAAGCACTTTGAAGCATTCCTATTCTTCATGAAATGGATCTCTCTCCATTTGAGAGAAAGTAACAATTTTAATTCTCAGTTTGAAAGTTTTTTTATGAGAATAAAATATTCCCATAAATTTATTATATACTTCTTCCCATGTATTTAAGGAATTAGGTGCTAAAGTCATAAGCCATAATTTGGCACTATCCTTTAATGTGTATGAAAAACTCCTCATTCTTAATTGGTCTTCATTAATACCCTGTAAAGTAAAAGTCTTAATAATAACATAAAAATCTCTAATAAAGTTAAGTGGATTTTCATTAGCTATACCATAAAATGATAGAAGTATGCTGTAGTGTATATTTTTCAGTTCATAACTTTTAGATGCTTCTCCAAGTCTTATGCAAGACATGACAGTCCCAATGATTGGTCTTATATATTCCTTCATGGTGGGTCATGGATTAGCTATGTGATTATTTTCTTGAGCTATTTTCACTTCCTCCCCACAATGATTTTCAGCTAGTGGTTGATTATTAATCTTTTCCAGTGTTGTGACTTCTTCTTTTTCAAATTGATTATCAAAACACAATTGTTCAAAATTAGAAAGAATAGTTCTCCTGTGTATGCTTATCTTGTGAATATTGTCAATTAAAAGGGCAAGCTCTTGATTTAGAGATCGCCTACCTTGCATATACTAACAAAATGAACAAAGAGATTAAACCAACTCAAATAGAATATAATTTTTTTTGTTTTTAATTTTATTATTAATTTTTATTTTCAATATTGGCAAAGAAAATGAACTAAGAAAATTAAATTACAAGTGAATTAAATTAAAAAAGAATAGCAAATAAATTAAAGGCAATTAAAGTAAATAGAAAATTAAAAGAGAATTAGTAAAATAAAAGAAAAGTAACAATAACTTTTTAAAGAGAAGAGACGAAATAGACTAAAAAATGAAAAATCAAAAGGAAAATAAAAAGACATAGTGACCCAAAATCATCAGTGGCTCTTCCTTTTGTTTTTTAGTTATGTTTTACTCTTTTTTTTTTTTTTTTTGACGATTTTCAATCGTTTTCTTTATTTTTTTTTTCAATTTTTGAATTTTTTATATTGCAATTTTTTAATTTTTTTATAAAAAATAAACTTAAACAAAAATAAAAGTAACTTAAATATTAAAATAGTAAAAATCATAAAATCACTAAAATAATAAAATCATAGTAACATACAAATAACAAGGAAACAAAATTAATAAAAATCTCACATAAGCAAAAAATTAATAGTAAACTAAAAAGTTGAATTGCACTATAATTATGCTTAAAGCCTTCCCTGACAACGATGATAAAAACTTGATTATCCTTAAATGTATAGTGAAACATATGAAAATAATGACACGGTTGTACTCGCAAGTATACGAGGTGATTAATAGGCCCATGTCTGGTTGGCTTGACAATGCTTCACGGCCATATTAGGAGCTACCCAGGCGTATTGGAGCTAGAATGGAGTGGTATGGCCGTGTTAGAGAGTTGCATAGGTGTATTGACGAGTGACATAATTGTATACGGTGGAGCATGGCTGTATGGTGGAATGGAAGGGTTGCACGGCTGTGCAAGGTTAGGCACGGGTGTATTGGGCATGATAGCATGGCCGTGCTGCTCAACTTCTCGGGATCAAGCCCAATTTGCTCCTAATTTGGTTTCTCAACCCCGTTTAAGGCCCGACTTTAATTCGAACTTCTGGTTTGCACAATTTTTTGCTAAAAACACCAGAAAAGGGTAAAAAATATAGAAAAATCCTAACCAACGCATTATTAGCAATTTATTAAAAATACTATCAAATATAACTAAAAACTAATAAAAACTAATAAAAATATTATTAAAATATATAGAAAAAACAGTGACAAAAATATGTCGATCTCCCTACATCATGGGTTTGAAGTTTAATCTTTTGACAATCTTAAAATTTGGAGGTTTTTATCCATAAAGCGCACACAAGGGCTTTATGACTAGTGCTGAATTTGGGACTTCTCGTACCTTAAATTCATAATGTTGGATGGGTATATTAAGGCATAAATGATGAATGATAATATGTACTTATAATTGTTAAATGATTGTATATGACAAACACATCATACTTTTATTTCATCATTACTTATACTATCCTAATAACAGACATCTAAAACTTTAACTATATCATTTTCTGATTTAATACTAGTATGCTTGTAATTTGATTCAAGTTCTGTATTTTGTTTAAAAAGGTGAATTTGATCATTGCAGACAGATTTGGCCATGCCTAATTTTTTATCAATTGGTGTGTATTGTGCATCTTTGAGATTATATTCAGCCTCACCATGACCAACACTTTTTGTCACATTATTGGTGCACGTCTCCTTCCATAAGATTAAAGATTGTAGAATATATGAATTCAACTCTTTAAATCATGTTTCAAGTGATAAAGAAACACTTTCATTTGAAGATATCAAAGACTGCTTTGGTAACACAAGAGTTTCATTTGAAGACCTGAGCTATTTCACCTCTAATATACATCCTTTCATCAATGCAAGCATCTCCATATGATAAGTTTTTAACTCAAAAGTCATAGAATCTATATTTGTACAAATCTTTGCAAAAGTCCCATCACTAGTATGCGTACTTATAACTTCCTTCTCATAATTCATATTTACACCAAATTTGTTGATCTCACCTTGACAAAGGAAATAATTAATTATAGACCAAGGAAGTGTGATAATGCATATTTCAAGAGGGTGGGTGCAATTTAGTACAAAAAAAGAAGAAGAAAAAAACAATATGCATAAAGCTAACCATAAACTTATTACATCATCTATTGATGTTTATTTTTGAAACAAGGTGTTCCTATTCTTATAGATTTAAAATGCTAATGGAACTAAGATGGCATTGTGTGATAGGACCCTCAGCAAGCACCATCTTTAAATAAAAAAATCTAGCAACCAAGTTATTGTTACAAATAAGAATCACAAATTTTTATACTGAGAAAAAATACCTTCTTCAAGTCGGTGAACTCACCTGCAAAAATATTGAACATCCAATAATATATAAATAGGTGCCTCTTTTGCTCCTGTATTTTTTTTATTTCCCACGCCATATTTTTTAGAAAAAGGATCGCCCAATTCTTTCCTTTTATTTTTAGGACATTCAACAGTGAGAAAAAGTATGTCTACTTTATTTCATAGCATGTGGCAGTTCCAAGCAAAGTTGAAATTGCAAAAAGTATGAAGCTTCTGATGAATTCTTCATTAGATTCAATATTTGAATAAAGGGTTCTTTCAATATCTTTTACTTTGATAATTGAGTACAATATTTGTTTCTGAGTTCAGATATTACGTTGAAATCACCTCCCAGATGAATGTCCTATCCTCCCTCAGGTACTCCCATAATGTTATGAAAATCATATGCAGTAAGTTGATGCTGAGAGCCATCAATGTTAACGGTGCACGTATTTATGTCAAAAGCATATACTAATCTAGTTAATTTCGATTTAAACACAATGCAATCATTCAACTGCAACAATCCTCTAAAACCAACTTCAATAATAGCCTTCTGTCTATTTGTGTCCAAGGTTCTAATCATTTTGGCAAACCTATCACGAGAAATCCTTGTTTTTACGACATTGGTTGTATTCATTGTGTTCTTAGTCATTTGATTTTGTAGTTTAGAGTCTTCATATGTTGGAGAAAAGCATTCACATATGGCATCATCATATATTGGGGATACAATATATGGCTTTTCTTTAGGACCACAATAGATCTGATTTAGGCCGTTCCCGAGCATATTGTATGATTGAATCTTTTCTTAAATAAAAGATCTAGTGTTAGAATTAATTTTTTTACATATCCTGCATGAATGACAAAATACAATATATAATTCAAACACAAGAATTCAACATAATAAAAAAATATTGAAATAAAAATACATTATGAAATAATAATGGCGATGTTTGTATAACTCATGAAGGAATCAAAAGGAAGAGCTTCTGACACTATATTAATATTGTGGTATATATCTTCCACAAATAGGTTATCAATTCCATTATGTTGTATTGTGTCTTCCACAAATGGATTACAAGTGAATGGTATAAGACTTGGTGCAATATTTCCAATAGCTGAAATATTATCTATGCTATGAGTTTGATTGTGATACGATTCAACTTCTAGATTATTTATTGAATGATTATCCATAGATACAACTCGCGAAGTAGAACAAATATTACAAGAGCTATCAAGGCAACGAAAATATGAACTTAAGGTTCATAAGATTTCACTTATTATTTGGTATGCTCTTATAACCATACACTATGATCGAAGCTAAATGAGCAGTTGACAATTTGGAAAGCATGCCAAGCTAATAAAAATTGAATTTTAAGAGCATGCATAGGATGCTTTTCCAATTTACTAAGCGAAAGAAGGCTACCCATTTAGAATTGCAACCATTTTTTTGTTAGTTAATCTAGGCAAAAGGGAATGAGCAAAAGGATTTATATGATATCTTGTACATTTTAGTAAATGATTAGGAGATATAATAACCCAATAGAAATAAAATATTACTTTATTACATGTTTAGTAATCATGATGCAATAGCAATTACTGCAACGAAATCGCAGTAACCTTCAGCATGTCAAACAATACAATAAATGATTTAGATAACGTGGAAGCTTCAACCAACCCAAATTTGTCATTTCACAAATATAAATATCCACAATTCATTGCAACCAACCAAGACATGTTGCAACCAACCCAAATTTAATAGCCCGAGTAAAAATATCCAATGTTTCTTAGAGTTTATAATATAGGAACCAAACCAAATGGCAAATCATATTATATTTACAAAAGAAAATTACAATGTCTTGCTTCTTATTGCTTGCAATACAGCAGATCATGGTCCTAAACACTTAAAGAATCTTGCACTAATGTACATGAGTCACTAACATTTTTAAATATATATGTTTCGATAGTAAGG
>CANXYC011401952.1:0-13114 GCA_948193065.1 Aleurites moluccanus
TTTTATACTCACCCCCTTCAGTGGTTAATATTTTCAGGTCTGCAGTGAGGCACGCATTCCATTGGCAATCCATACTTCCGCTTTGGAATAGTAATAGCTATTTATGTAAAATTCTAAATTTCAAAAGTATATGTAAATAATTGAATAGTATAAAAATTCCATGGTACTGCATATTAGGAGTAGCATACATATATGTTTGTGCTTGCATTTTTATAGTTTCATATAAGAATTATAATATGGATGAAAATATGATATGATATTTGTGAATTTTGCTAGATATGGAAATGTATTTTTATTGAGTTGGAATTGGAGATCCAGAGGGATCATTGAATGAAGAATTGAAATTGGAGTTTATATTTGAAGTGTTTATTGTGTGTTTTTGTTTTGGGCATACTCCTTATACAAAGGAGATGCTGCCCAAATTTTTATGAATTGCCAAGTTATAATGAGCTTGTTATTGTATTGCATGTCATATAGTATAGTCTTTTGGGTTCTTCGTGGTACTGGTAGCATAAGCATCACCCGTACCCTAGGACCGTCGCGGCTCCTAAGTTGGGTTGTGACAGTTATTTTCATTATTGCTTCCATTATCTCTATTTTGTATAAGCTTGTTGAGTTTGGAGGATAACTAAGCTTCTTCATTCTGGTTGATATGATATTTTATTAAGTAGGAATTAGATGATGATAGGTTTGTATGTTTAAGATGATAGTGCCGAGAGTAGTTGTTTTGATATTTAGTATAGGTTCTGATTAATAGGTGGACCCATAGACCTTATTCTACAATAGTTACAACTTTCATATAACTGTTAAAAACCATAGATTCACTAAAAATAATCACAAACATTACATGTATCAATAAAAACCAAACAAAATTCCAATAAACTAACCTGGCGATTTAAAGTAGTAGGATCGTATCTAGCCCATAAAGCATCAATAAGAGTCTCATAACTACACTCCTTAGGATCAAACTGTACTCTCACCACCTCACTATGGTTGGAAGTCCCAGTACACACATCCTCATAGGTGGGATTATGCAAGAGCCTCTGAGTATAACCCACCTCAATTTTCATGATGCTAGGAACTCTCTGGAAGGATTGAGAGTGAGGGAGAAGGATAGAAGAGAGAGAAGGAACCATCAGTAAAACGGCCTCCGAATCCAGCTTGTAACCTACAAGTGAAAAAATGTTCAAAAGTTAGTGATACATCTAAAAAAAAAAAAAAATTGTTTATTGAACAAAGTGTAGAAAAATCAAAGTTTGGCAACCACCAAAGTTTGAATTTACTGACTCAATAATTGATCACACATGACACTGACATAATAATATATTCAGCCTCCAATGATGATGTGTTATACCATGTTAGTAAAATGAGTTTCGATTTCGACTTGTGATTTATTTATGAAAAAAATTTCAAAATTTAATGATTAATCTGAAATTTTTTTCGTTTGATGATCAACATGTAAAAATCATAAAACTTTGATGATTTTAGGAACCATTTACCCTCTATAACACAATGCAAGTATGATGTGCCTAACTCTAATTTGTAAGTGGACTAGTTAAGACTTAGGACTTGAGAGTTAGCAAATGTGAAAGTCGATTATTTTGACATATTCAATTTGAAGATAGAACAGTTCAAAAAGGGAAAAAATTAATAAGAATATAATAAATAAGAATATGGAAAATTAGAAATCATATTAGTTAATTATCCATTCAATCAGCCCACATATTACGTAGCCATTTGGAAGTCAAGATACCAAACAAAGAAGGAGTCTTAAAACAGAAATTCCAACAAAAAACTAAAGAAGGAAAGATTCCATAATATTTCTTTATGCCAACCATATTATCCATAACGTGGAAACAAATCTAACATATAAAATTTAAATAAGGTACCATAACTTTTTTTCAGATGTCTAACATGCATATAAAATTTTAATATTTATAAATATATCTTTAATATGTATACAAGTTTAAAGTAATTACTGATTATTATTTTTATATAAATAAATTTCTTAAAATTTTATAAAATTTATTTGTAAATCTATAATTTTGTATTTATTTTAAATTTAAATTTATTTAAAATTATAAATAATTAAATTTATAAAATTAGAAATAACTATATTAAGTCTTATTAAAATAGTTAATATTTTCAAATGAAATTTATAATTTTAAATTAATAAATTTTAAAAGATTAAAATATTCTTATATATCGTCCTAACTATATAAGATATATAAATTTAACTATATAAATTTTAGACTAAAACATGATGGTTGTATTTTGACTACAAATTCTCCACAGGTTATGGAGATGATTGTCTTAATCAATTGATAACTTTAAAGATTTTAAAATGTGAGAATTGAAAGTAGCTAACTGATCTTCAAATCCTTCATTAATATAAAGTTTTTAATAAATTGAAATATTTATAGCCAAAATTATATTTTAATTTATGACCAAAATTATATTTTATTTTTGAAAATATAATATATATAAAATGATATTGTTAATAATTATTAAATTGTATTTTAAATAATTATATTTTTATTAATGTAATATGAAATTTTTAAAAAGAAAATATATAAATAAATAATATACTAATAGAGATATTTTTATAAGTGAAATGTTAAAATGAATTTTAAAATTATATCAAACACAATATTCATTTCATTTCAAACATAAGAATTCATTTGTAAATAAATTTTATTTGAAATTTATTTATATATAAAATAAATTTCTTAATATAATTAAACCAAATATAATGTTAAAGTGAATTGAGTGAAGAATATAATTAGTGATATCAGAGAATATTTTTACTGAGAGATATTGATATTTTCTAAATAGTTTTTGGCACTCCTTCTTCTAATTGTATAATTTAAATTGATTACTCCTTTACTTTTGAAAATTAATCCACCTTTATTTTTCTTTAAAACGCTAAGCTTACCTTTTATGAATTATAAAAAAAAATTAATATAAAAATTTTAATGCTAAAAAAAAATTATAAATAGTCATTTTTATCAACAACGGCTTTTCCATATGTTATATTTAATTATTTTATATACCATATATCAATATTATTATTATATTTTTATTTTTTATTTTTTTAATTTCTCTAAAAAAATATTTGATTATAATTTCAAAATAATTATTAATTTTCTCGTTACTAATAAATTTTTTTTTTAATCCAATAATCAATATTGTTTTAATGCTAAAAAATATAATATTTTCCCTTACAAAATTTAAATTTTCAGACAGGAGTTTAATGCTACATATTTCAATATTTTTTAAGTTTTTATATTATATTGTTAATGTAACAAATATGATATTAATATATATTAATTATACACGAAATCAATATTATTTTAAAAAAATTGTGATAAATAAAATAAATTCATGACAGTTTTGAGAATGGAATAGCATTTTCCTTTCTTTCCTGTCCTAGTTACCATCGGTATTTTAAAGAGGGACAAATATACCCGGTAAGTAGTTGACTTCATAATCGGCAATTGCGGCAATCAAATGAAATTACATTAGAGGGCATAGCTCCTAGTCAGATTTGTTATATTTTTGTAAATAAAAAAGTTTACATAAATATAACAAATTCTATATACATTATGTTAAAAAAAAAAAAATTACATCCAAAAATAGTTTAATTACACAAAATACGATTCTTCTGCAATTAGGGAGTGAAAGCCAAATTGAATAAACCAAACCAAATCAATCAAATCAAATTGAAATCGATAATTTTATAATTTATTTGATTTAATTTGATTTTAAAAAAATAAATTGAAAGTTCAGTTTAATTTATGATTTGAGTATTTTTTTTTCGATTTCAAATTAAACCAAACCAAAATTATATATATATATATATATATATTATTTTTTACCATTATTATAATTAAATATATTTTATTTTATTTTATATACAACCAAATATTTTTTTAACCTAATATTAATTTAAAATTTTAAAAAATATCATCTATAAAAATTAATTAAAAATAAATAAAAAATAATCTAATTTAAAAAAAAATATAAATTTTGGATATATTAATTAATGAAATAGACAAGTTTTGAGTTGTATAATATTAAATTATTTTTAATTTTTTTTTATTATCGATAGTTTATCGGTATTTTTTCTTAAATTTAAAATAAAATAATGACGATTTATAAAAAAAAATTTAATTTAAAATTGACAAATTAAATATATTTAAATTGAATTAAATTGAATTAAATTGAATTAAAATCGATAATTTAACTATAATAATAATTTAATTTAATTTATTAAAATTTTAAATCAAAAATTTTAATAATAATTTTTCAAACAGATTAAATCCAACCCATATAACCTTAGTTGCAATACAAAAACTGACAGCATTATAGCAGTAGCTCATCGCGCTGCCTGGGGTTTTTGGTTCATTGCAACCCTTTCCACTCGCAATGCAAACTTTGAGTCATATACTAATGAGAATATTTTAGTAATTTCACATTGATTACAAAATTTCTCCGTTGAACGCGGTCAGGCGGGGCCAGTGACATTGTGATGGGCCGGCGGGGGAACATTGTGCGATAATCACAAGGCCTAACGGAAAAGGATCAAAAGAGTAATTAGCTTCATTTATTTTGACTGATTGATTGGCTAATAATAATATATAAATAAATAAATGGAAAATTGAAAAAAATCAATAAATCAATAAAAAATAGAATAGAACAGATCCTCTCAAAAGATTGTCTGTGTCTCCACGTATTTGACCTCTTCATATTTTTTTATGGTTTGTTTTTATTAAACCTCCCGTATATATATATATATATATATACATATATATTCTCCACCATTAAACCCTCCCGATTTCATAGTTGTCTTATTTTTCCTTCTTTCTCTCCCATCTGTCTCCATTTCCTTTCTTAAATGGCGCTATCTAACGGAGAAAACAAGGTAGCCGTCAAAGGTAATCCGCCGGAAATTGGACTTGATGATGGCCGGAAAATAAACGGAAACATTGAGGAGGAAATTCCGGCGAAAATGGATTCAAATGATCAACAACAACGGAAAGGATACACCGATATCGAGATGAAGGAGACTGGATTAGCAGATAATAATAATAATAAGGATTTAAAGGCCAAGATATCGGACCATATCGAAACTATCTCGCCAAATAGTCACGTGCCTCAGATATCGGATGATACAGAGCCCCACAGCAGTCACGTGTCGAAAAAGGAAGTAAATATAGCCGTTACAGACCACGATCATCTACAAATAATCCCACCTCTCTCTCAACTCCCAAAACCAGAGGCACCCCCAGGTCTTTCTCCTTCCCCACCAAAACAAAACGGAGATTTTTTGAACCGATCCAAATCGTTATCAGAGGGTTTATCCGTCGATATGCCGGCTATCGGGAAATTCCTTAAAGAGAGAAGCAATAGTTTATCGGCGTCTATAGCAAGTCGATTATCATCTCTAAGAAATGGCAGCAATGAGCAACTTGATGATGACGAGACAAAGATGAGGTCCGTTGACTCAGCCGTGACCGAATTTAACATATCGGGGCTCAAAGTCATCGTGAGGGTTAACAACGACAATGAATTGAAAGGGCGAATAAGTTTCTTCTCAAGGTCAAATTGCAGAGATTGCACGGCAGTTCGATCATTTTTCAGAGATAAAGGATTGAAATTCGTGGAGATCAACATCGATGTGTTTCCAGAAAGAGAGAAAGAGTTGATAGAGAGAACAGGGAGTTCCCAGGTACCGCAGATTTTTTTCAACGAGAAGCTATTTGGGGGATTAGTGGTGTTGAATTCGTTGAGAAACAGTGGAGATTTCGACAAGAGATTGAAGGAAATGTTAGGGAATAAATGTTCGAGTGATGCGCCGGCAGCTCCTGTATACGGATTTGATGATCCAGAGGAGGAGGAGATGGAAGACGAAATGGTAGAGATCGTTAGGGTTTTAAGGCAGAGATTGCCAATTCAGGACCGTCTGATGAAGATGAAGATTGTGAAGAATTGTTTTGCTGGGTCTCAGATGGTGGAGGTGCTCATTCAACACTTAGATTGCGGCAGAAAGACGGTACGTACGTGGCTTGCTCTTCCTATCTATCCATTGTTTTTGTTTCAGTTTCCAGTTTCCCATATCTTTTATCTAGTGCCTCGCGATCTATTGTATTAATCATACTCTCGCTTCCATGGCCGTTAGATCACCTGTTTTATGTGATTAGCTATTGATCTGTGTCGTCAGTTTTTATGGTACTCTGGTTGACTTTTGTCAGTCTTAGCTTGCAAAGTGGCCAATTTCAAGTTGGAAGTCGCTGACTAGTCTGATAGGTAAGGGAAGTATTTAAAAATGTGAGAGGAAGTGACAATTGGACTAAACTTTCTGTAAAAAAATTAAAAGGAAAAAAAAAATATTAACTTAATTTTATAATTTTATTTGAAGTGCAAATACTATCTTACACAGTTTTAATTAAATAATAATACCTAAGTATAATTCAATTTGATTATGGTTAAATATTTAAAATTGCATTGAATTGAGTTATGTTATATATTTAATTATAGGAATATGTTATGATTTTCTTGAAAAATAAAAATAATAATCTAAATAGAGGAAGGACGGAGAAAACATGAATGATGGGTAACACGCTGGTGGCATGATTAACCACCTAGTTTGTTGAAATTAAATAAATGGTTATATACATAGGTAGCCATTTTTGTGTATATTTTAATTAATTTGTAAACGAAATGACTCTTGCTGGATTTGCTCAACCTTAACTAAATGAATCATATAATTATGATCTTTTGCTTCATACAACAACATTATTCGAGTGAGTGGACCAACCCAACGTGTCAAAATAATTGCAAAATTTATTATCAGTTTCAACTATGACCTTTTTTTTTTTTTTTAGTAATTTACTAAAATTTAAAACAATCCTAATAAAATTTGAACATAAAATTATTAAAATTTGTAAAAAATTTCACCCATTAGACTTGATTTTTATAATTTTTTTTTTTTTAAATTTTGTAATAAGTTAGATATTATCAAACAGATGGATGACTGTATTTTAGTTATCGAGGCCACCAACTTGGTATATGTTTATTAAAATTTAAATATATTTTAAATTGAGAAAGTAAAAGGCAATGATATTAGTTACAGATATATCTAAATAAGAATGATGGATTAACCCGACGTGTCAAAATGATAGCTGAGAAAGAAACGTGAATGCACGAGTGAAGAGTGTGATAATGTCTTTGCTACGCTCCGCTTCACTCTTGCGAGTCTTTTCCCGGGAAAAGGCAAACGCGGCATTGCCCTTGACTTTGCCAAATTTTGTGGCTTTAATTGCTTTGGTCCCAAATTATGTTTCGGCAATCATTTTCTTCTTCTGCTTCTTCCTTTATTTTTTATTTTATTTTTACACTTTTTTCCTTTCCTTGTTTTATTTATCTTTTAAGGGTGGTTGACCTATGCTTACTTTCTTAATTTATGTTTCTTTCAACTTGGCAATTTGGCATTTTTAGTATTTCATTTAAAAAATTTCAACAGATAAATATAGTTTAAAACAATTTATTTGAAAGAAGATAATTCATTTTAATTCAATTCTATCAATTGAATTTTTATAAAAAACTATTACAAATATTATGTACATAAATAATAATAAATACAATTTATTTGAAATCACTTCTTTCCCTTACTAAATTAATTGAATTTTATAAATAATTATTCCATTTCAAATGCAAAAATCAATAAAAATAAAATTTATTTAAATCGAATTATTACAAAATGTGATACAATTTTCAAACAGATATATCCTAATGAAATAAGAATTGTGATGATTTTATTAATTTTTGAATTAGTCCATCTTATCTTCGCTTACTCTGGATGATTTAACAGCTGCATGTATGTGCTATTGATATGTTTTCAACTTTGAATAGTGTCACTTATCATATGCCTTATTTGACTTTTCTTTAAACAATTGATATTTTCTTGTGTGAATATTTTAGTTATGTTAGTTAGACATGCCATCAAACTAATTAATTGATTTCTTTAATCTAATATTTTAAAATTTCAATTTTAGATTTTGTTTGAAAATAATATCTCTTATTATGAAGTTGAGTGTTTTTTTTTTTTTTTTTTATGCTAATGGTTTTTTTAAACTATAATGTTTTAGGCTGTTGAGATTGGTAAGAAGCTAACAAGGAAGCACTTCATTCATCACGTTTTTGGGTAAGAGTTATTATGTACGCTGAACATAATTAAATATGAGTTTTAATAAATTTACAGATAGTAAATTGAACAATTTTTGGTTAATTTGTGAAGGGAAAATGAGTTTGAAGATGGAAATCACTTTTATCGTTTTCTTGAGCACCAACCATTCATTCCTAAATGCTATAATTTTCGAGGATCTACAAATGATAGTGAACCAAAGTCAGCAATTAAGATTGGTCAAAGGCTCTACAAAATAATGTCTGCAGTTCTTGAGTCTTATGCCTCCGATGACAGGTCCCATCTTGATTACGCTGCCATTAGCAAAAGTGAGGAATTTCGGAGGTATATTTTCCTTTCTTGTAATTTGTAATTAAACAAGTCAATTATGATTGTGTTTGACAGTACTTTAGAAAAATTCTGATTTTAGATTAAAATAAGGAAGAAATAACTATTTTTCCTTTAATTTTTTATAGGTTTAAAACTGATTTTCGGCGGCAAATTGCTATCAGATTTCTTATTTTTAGCTCAAACTCATTTATTTTATTTTATTTTATATCTAAGAGTAATGTTTAACTGGGAATATAATAAATAATTACTATCAGTGCTGATAATTAATAATATAATCACTGCAGATATGTAAATTTGGCTCAAGATCTTCATAGGGTGGATCTGCTGGAACTGTCTACAAATGAGAAAATGGCCTTGTTTTTGAATTTGCATAATGCTATGGTGATCCATGCAGTAATTAGAGTAGGGTGTCCAGAGGGCATAATCGACAGGAGATCATTCTTTTCGGACTTCCAATATATTGTAGGAGGCTCTCCTTTCTCTCTTAATTCAATAAAGAATGGAATTCTCAGAAACAATCGAAGATCTCCTTACTCATTGGTCAAGCCCTTTGGTGCTGGAGACGAGCGCTTAGAGGTAAAATCCAATCCATCCATTTCTTTCCCTTCCTCAAATATCCCAATTTATAATCATCTTTGCCTGTGTAATGATAGAAATTGAAAGTAGAAGTTTATTATAAAATGTGTATTCTGAAGTATAGTTTTTGAACAAAAATGGCAGATTGCTCTTCCTACAGTGAACCCATTAATTCATTTTGGACTGTGCAATGGAACAAAGTCAAGTCCTACAGTGAGGTTTTTCACAGCGCAAGGAATTGAAGCTGAATTAAAATATGCTGCAAGAGACTTCTTCCAAAGAAGTGGAATGGAGGTAGACTTGGAAAAGAGGACAGTTTATCTCACAAGGATCATCAAGTGGTGAGTAATTAATGAATAATTTCTTGAAATTAATAAGAACATATTTGCTAAAGAAGGCCATGACATGACAATTATATTAATTTGTTATTTTATTATGCAGGTTCAATGCAGATTTTGGGCAAGAGAAAGAAATTCTCAAGTGGATAATCGACTACTTGGATGCAACAAAAGCAGGCCTTTTGACCCATCTTTTGGGAGATGGAGGTCCTATCAACATTGTGTACCAAAACTATGATTGGTCTGTCAATTCCTGATGGTGCCCACATGGTAGTGCATTTCGAAAGAGAGAGAAAGAGAGTGAGAAAGCATTGACCACTGGCATTTTGTATATAATAATACCTAAGATTTTGATGCCATCACCTGGCCAATATAGGAGATTTATTGATTTACAAGCAATATAAACTTTTTTGTTTCTTAATTTTCAAATGAAAACAAGATTCTGGTTATTCAAAAAGAAAACCGCTGCTGATTATAGACCCAAATGAAGTTGTTTTTTACTCTTTTATATTAAATAAATATAGTATTCTCTCCAAAAATGGACAGTATATTTATATTTTATTCACTTTATATCTAAAATCCAAGAAAATAAGATAAAATGACGAACAATTTCTGAAACTTTCCAAGAAAATTATCATAAAAAATTTAAAACAATTCGCATCAGCCAAAATATTTTTACAAGTAAAATTTCAAAAAATTTCAAGGCATTACAAACATAATAATAATATCAAAATATATGTTAATCAAAACATAAAGGTGGTGTTTCGATCTATTTAAAATGGGTATGAAACACCATTTTAAAATTTAAAAAACGTTAAATAGGTTTTTGAATGTTTGACAGATTAATTCAAAATGTCATTTTAAAACTTAAAAACAGAAAAAATTTAAACTAGATATGCCAGTTTTTTTTTTTAAAATGACGTTTTTAAAATTCTGTTTTCCAAAATGGATTTTTCACCCAAACACCCTCAAAATATTATGTTGATTTCAAATTTAAGGATACTTGTACGGTTATTATACGAGCTTTTTCATAGACATTGTGAACACTAATATGACAATACTTCTAGAGAGAGATGAATCAGAGTTTAAAATTTTTTGAAAAAATTACACAATTAACATGCAATAGGTAAATTAATTTTAAATAACAAGTAATAATAAAAGAGAAAGATTAAGAAAGTTCAGTCAATTTATAATGATTCAGAGCCAAATTCCTTCTCCTACAACCAATTTTTTCAATATCAATCCAATATTGAGATTACACTAGAATTGGGTGCGTCACCCAAATCCAATACAATAAATTTCAGGGATTTCACCCTATATACACTGAGCTACCTCTTAGATTTTTACTCTCAATAACAAAGATAGAGATTTATAAGTATCTCTAAACTTATACAAGACTATACAAATGATATACAATGAAGTACAAATTGCTAAGACTAGTAAAAACTAGTAAAAACTCTAAGAATAAAGAAATAAATTTCAAAGAGTTTATAAATTTGAAAAATGGTGTAAGAGCACTAAGATTTCAATATGTTGGGATTTAGGCCGTTAGGCGCAGCGAAAAAAAAAAAAATCCCAAATCAAGATTTCTATGTTGATTAAAATTGAAGATTAATTAAAAGATCAAGATCTTTACCTTTGTGTTTTGAAACTTTTTCTTCACTTGATCACCAAGAAAGGGTTGCAACAGACTGCTATCTTTCCCACAAGATGAGGAAAGCCCGACTAGTAATTCACGCGAAGATCAAACAACAAGCTTTTAGGAAAGAGGTGTCAAAAATTCTTAGTTGCAAGTCTTAGAATTTTCGGTTTGGATGGAGAAGGAATGGTGGCCGAATTCTTTCTTGATTTTCCTCTCAATATTTTCGGCCAAGGGATGTGATTTATGACTTAGGGTTTCTTTAATTATGATATCATCATATTTATATGGCCTTTAATTAATTAAGTTTTAATCTAATGGCTTTTATTAAAACAATAAGCCTAATGACAATAATGCCATTAATGAAAGGTCAAACACACTCCTTTGACCTTGGATTTATTGACCTAATATTAACATAAATCAATGGTCCTAATTTAATTAAATACATTATATGTAAATAATTAAATTAGATAATTAATTTAATCATATTAAATTATTGCAAAAAAAAATTATAATTAAATATATGAATTAAATTTCATTTAATTATAATTTAATTTCCTCTTTCACTTATTGTTTGAAACACTTTTATGCGTGTGACCTAATAGATTCCCTAATTAAATGACAACTTAAGTCCTTAATTATTTCCTTAAATTAATTTAGGAAACTCTTAAGTGGAATTCCTATTTCCAAAATAGGAAATTTCCGTAAAAGGTAATCCTGTCCAACAAGGATTATATGAATTAAATTTCTTTAATTCATAATCAATTCTCCAATTGAGCCTCTCTAACTTAAGTAGATCATGAGCGGTATCTTGCCACACATCATGACCCCTAAGTAATCAGAAATTGCTAGTGGTAAGCAAAAACCCTAACACATGGACAATATTGTGCTACTAGTCCCTTCAAGCCCTTCTACCAAGTTCGGTTTAATGTATGGACATTGTGTTAACTCCACTACACCACACTTAGCCTGAACAATAGTTCCTTGTAATCCGAGCATCATTACTAAAACGATTTCCTTATAGACCATCTCTAAGTACTATCCACTTTGGCCAAATATTTTCAGTAATGTTCTGTCACAACCCAACTTGGGAGCCATGATGGTCCTAGGATACGGGTGTTGCTTACGCTACTAGTACCACGAAGAACCCAAATAACTGAACTATATGGCATGCAATACACTAGTAAGCTCAAAATGGCTTAAAAATCTTATGAAAAATTGGGCAGCATCTCCTTTGTATAAGAAGCATGCCCAGCTGCTAAAAATATAAATAAGCACTTCAACTATATACTTCCATATCTATCTCAATATCATGGATCCCTCTAGATCTTCGCAACAGCACAATCTCAATAATTGATCAACAGATCACAATCATACATCTCAAAATATACAATTATATCTCCAAAATGCAACTTAGATATAAAGATGCAACAAACTTATATATACATGCCAAACTTAATTTACAGTACCATGTAATCTCTATTATGTACATTATTTACATAAACTTTAGATTTGGAATTTACATAGTACTATCAAAACTTTCACGGTGAGGATAGGATGCCAATAGAATACGGTCCTCACAGCTGACCTGAAATGTTAACCACTGAAGGGGGTGAGTATAAAAATACTCAGTTAATCCAAAATGCATAAGAATACAGTAAATGCTATAATATGAAAAACTGCCCATATATGGCCTGAAGATTCAAAGTACTATAACAATATAATAAGTACCAAGAATATATATTAACAACATATGGATGTTCATATCAAAATTTAATATATAAGCCAATTCACATATGATATAATAGGATTAAATCATAATTAAGTTCATAAGCTTTGTTCATAATAGGCACGATATTTCAGTGCAAAGTATACTATACTCAAAGGGGATCAGCCTTTACGACTAAGGAATATTTATACGCCCTCCCTAGCATGGGCCAAATTATGATTACTAGAGAATATTTCACGCCCTCTCCAGCACGGGCTAATTTAATTATACTAGTGTGCACACAGTCGATGGAATTT
>CANXYC011401991.1:0-16626 GCA_948193065.1 Aleurites moluccanus
TATCATCTAAATTTTAGGAATACAAATCTATTTAAATTTTATTTTTTAATTGATAATTATGTAAATTATTATAAAATTTATTAAATTATATCTTACAACCTTTTATTTTAGATTGTGCAAAACCTGAAATTTAATAGAAGACCGTTCATTTGGATTCTTTATTTTTTTATAGGTCTTATATTATGTATTATATTTTTTTATATATTATATTATTTATTTTTTAAAATATTTTAATAATTATATTTTTTCGTGAAAATTTTAAGTATATTTAATCTAACACTTAAAATTATAAATTTCTAATAATAATTAAATATTATTAATTAATAATTATTAATGAAATTAATATAATATTTAAATTAAAAAATTTATATTATAATTAATATGTTGATATATGAAATTATTATTATTTAATTTATAATTTTATAAAAAAAAAATATTTTTTATAGATTATATAACACATAAATAAGGATGGAAAAACAAAATAAACGATAAGATAAATAATCAGTCAGAAATTTCAAACTACTATAGCGCATACGCTAATAATGAGGGGTCAGCCCTCTGCTAAAGGGGTAGTTGTAAAACAGAAAGGAAGACGGTATAGTCTTAAATCTGTATGTAAATGCTTTGAAGGTTACTGCAACAACTACCATTCTGAAGATGACACTTGTAATTTACCGGTACACACAATAATATATGTACTTTTTCTTCTTCTTTTTCCGATATTCTTAAAAAATATCACATTTATTGTAGTTATCAGTATAATATCCCCTAATAAATGCATAGTTTTTATTTATTTTATATTTTTTTAATATTAAAAAAATATATATTTATCGTTGAATTATATTTTAATATATTATTTTATATTTTATTATTATATAATTTTCATTTCGATAATCACACTTCGAGTTATTAATTTTCAAAAATATCCTTAATAAATTTATTAAAATGCCAACTAAAGGCTTGAAAAATTGAATAATATATATCTTATTTTGTTCTTATTCAATCTCTTTTATTTTATTTTTTATTATTTTACTTAAAAAAAGTCCATTTTAATTTATATTAAAAAAAATAACTCTAATCATTACACTAGCATCTGCAAAAAATTATAGAATGTTAATTATTAATTTTTTTATAAAATAATTTAATACAGTAAATTTTCTGATTTTTTAAAAATATAATAACTCTGTCCTGATAAATATCATAACACATCAATTTGTTATAATGAGATTTCATTGATATAGAGCCAATTTCAATAGATTTATTGGATGGTCCATTGACATGCATTTATTCAATTTTATCATTAGTCAACTGTTAATTAATTCTATAAGGATAGTAAAAAAAATAGAAATGTTATTTTCTTTTATTTTTAATTAATTATATTCTATTTTTATTTTAAAAAATATTTTTTTGGGTTAAAAATTTATTTTCATATTTTTTGACACATTTTAAAATAAAAAATAAACAAAAATATTTTTTATTTTTTATTTTTTATTTTAAAAAATAATTTAAAAAGAAATTAAATTATTTCTTCTTAAATTTTTTAATACAAATAAAAAATTTATTTTCATATTTTTGACAAATTTAAAAATAAAAAGTAAAATTTTTTAATATTTTTTATTTTTTATTTTCAAATATTTTTATTTTTTAAAAAATAAAATAAAAATATTTTAAAAAAATATTTTTATTTATTTTTATTTTCAAATTTATCAAAAATATGAAAATATATTTTTTAACCTAAAAAAAAATTTTAAAATAAAAAATAAAATTTAATTAATTAAAATTAAAGAGTAAGAAAATTTTTATTTTTTTTATACCCTAAAAGGATTGACTAATTATTGACTAATGATAAAATTAGATGTAAAAGTCTAATAATATATTATGACATTCATTAAAATGAGTTAGTATATTTTTGAAAAATTAAAGATAATTTAGTATATTGAGTTATTTTGTATGAGAGAAATAGTAATTAATGCAATTATAAATGCAAAATAAATATTATCAACATATCAAATTTTCATATTGGTGTAAAAAAAATAAAATAAAAGCAGAAAACCTATTTTCTTTTACTAAACAGCCCAACATCTCCTTTTTCGTTTTTAGGAATAACATCACTGAACAGGGCAAAATAAAAAAAAAATAATAATAATAATTAGGAGATTAACGTTAGTAGAAAAATATTTTTTTTTTAATAAAATATTTTTTTAAGTAGAATATCTTCAATTCAATAAATTTGTAAAAATAATATCAAATAGAGAAGAAAACGTATAATCTCACTCTTGAAAATCTGACATAGAATGCACTGCTCATACGTGTATGTGAGCAGCTATATTTGCATATCTCTTAACAATAATAATATTAATATTAAGTAATTCCTGAATAAGACTTTTACGGTCATCTAAAACCACGTCTAAACCTGAAAAGTTCATACATGAATTCGGAATAGCTTGAAATACCAATGGTGAATCTGTTTCCACTAAAACTTGAGACCATCCCTTTGCCTTTATCCAACAAAAAGCCTCACGAACTCCTAATGCTTCTGCTATAAACGGGTCAAGAATACAATGCAATAGGATTGATGTTGCAGCAAGCACAATGCCATTATGATCCCTTAGGATTAGCCTCGACCCAGCTTTGCCCAAACTTTTAAAAATAGCAGCATCTACATTCAATTTGCTCCATCTTATACATGCTTTAAACCACATGTAAAATAAATTTTAAATATTATAAATAAAAAAACAATAAATATAATAAAAAAATTTATAAAGTGTATTATGAATTCTTCAAAAAATAAAGTAAACATACAAATAAAATTTTTTACTTTTTCATTTTTTAATTAATTATCTTAAATAGAATCGAATTTTGATCAATTAAAAAATATAACAAACTTGAAGAATTAGACCACCATTCTAGTATGCATTCATATAGGTCATGAGTATATGTAGTGAACAATATGGAGAAGAAAGGTAATTTTTTACTTAAATCAAAGAAGAAAAATAATTGAGAAAAAGAGAATGACAAAATGTTCTTAAAAATGACAAATTAGATTTTAATAAAAAAATTAAAACTTTAAGAAAATATAATATTCTAATAATTTGAACAGAAAAAAAAAAAGATTTTTTTTTTTCATACAAAATATAAGAATTTATTTCATATACATAATTAATGAATAATAAATATTTTAATTAATATTATTTTTTTAAAAAAATATTAATATTTTATTTTATTTTATTTTATTTGTCTTTATTTTTTTTATTAAATTTTGAAAAAAAATAAGAAAAATGGCATTAATGTAGACAGTACACGTGTTTGGTCCTGATAATGTCCTAAGTACTGACAGTACTTAGTGTAACAACTTGGAAAGTCAATTCAATTAAATAAAACCTGATCTACTTTCCTCGTAGTCTTCATAGTCCTTATCCTTATACAAAATTACAAATACAATTTCAATTTCAAAACAAAAATAGAGAGAGAGAGAGTGAGGGAATGAATGGGTACCACTCCCAATTGGTTATGGGAATAGAGATAAAGGAGGAGGTGGTAGTGTCTAGTTTGGTGGGTGGTGGTTGTTGAGCCAGTCTTCTACCCCACATCTTACTTATTCTCTCCATTTTGGCTGTCTTGTAAGAATATTCTATGGAAAATAATTATATTAATTAAATATAAATATATAAAGTGATTGGTATAAAAATAAAATTTTCAATCTTAATAAATTAAATTTTTAAAATTAATATTAATAACTCAATAAATTTATTTGAGATTAATTGATATTCGTATCATTTTGATATTCGTATCATTTTTCTGGTATGTCATAAATCAAGTTTAATTTTTTTTTCTTGATCCATTATGAGTTTATTTTCGAGTTACTAATTTATAATTTGTCTAATATAGATTCCTTAAATTTTTAATTTTTTCGCATGGATGCATCTCCTTCAAACTTTAAACTCGATTTTAATTCAGTCTATATCATAAATTTATAAGAATTAATTAAATTTATTAAAAATTATTTTCATTTAATTATCGCTTGAAAGTACAATTAAGAATATTATATAAAAAAAATCATATTAATTAAATATAAATATATTAAATGATTAATATAAAAATGAACTTATCACTTTTAACAAATTAATTTTTAAAATTGATTCTCTCAAAATATATTAAAAACTCAATATGTTGTTTATTTGACTTTTTTTGAGTTATGGCTTATGGGTCACTAACCCTAAAACATAAAGAATTTTGCAATTCCTCCTTAATTATCTTTTTTTTTTTTTTTTTTTTTTTTTTAAGAACCTCCTTAATTATCTTAATTACTTAACATAATTATTTTTCCTCCATTACATATACAAGAATTAACATCACGTTATTTTTCCTCCATAACATATACAAGAATTAACATCACGTTATTTTTCCTCCATAACATATACAAGAATTAACATCTCGTTCTTTGTCATGCCATCAAAGAATAGGATAGCTTCCCTTCTTTTTATCCACCTAAATTTCCGTTCCTCAACAGAATTTAGTTTCTTGTTTAAATAATTGTGTTCTCACTATTTTCTTTTTCTTGAAGTTTTATTATGTTGTCCCTCTCAAGGTGAAGTTCATTGATCATCAATACTTCGATGACATGAATTTATGTCTCTTGAGCAGGGGGGTGACAATTTGCAGAATTTAGTTTTAGATAACTTGTATTTATACTATTATTATATGTTATATTTTTAGTATAAATATCTTTAAAAAATAATATTTTATACAAGTACTATTTATCTTTAAAAAAAAAAAAAAAAGGTAACAGGGATGATATTGGCAGAGCAAATTTTGTTAAGACTCTAGCAAATGATATTTTAATATAATCAACAAATTTAAATATATTTTAATTTTGTTAAAAAAAGACCAATTATCGAAAATAAAAAATTTTAAAAAATAATCATTTTCCTATCCACACCATGTAATTTTTTTTTATGTCAAAAATGATGATCTTAACAAATATTTCACTGCCTTAGTTTTATTTTTATTTTTTTTGAAACAGAACTAGGAATTTCATTAAGAAATCAGAAAAGATAAGAGTTACAAAAGAGGTGACCTCCTCAAAACAGATAGTCTCATTCACCACATAATGGTAGGGAGATAATACATCAGCTACCTTATTAGCTACTCTTGGAATAAAAGCAAAAGAGATAACATTAAAATTAAAAGCCAGCAACTTCACATCTTGGAGAATAACTTCTTGATGAGGATCTTGGCATGCTCCTCCAATAATTGCATTCACATTTGCTTTGCGATCACTTTACATTACAAAAACACTCAAACCAGTATCGGTTGCTGACTCCAAACCAAGACAGACAAAAGCACAAGCGCATTCAAGAAGATAGCTTATTATCTAAGGCACAAGGCACAAAAAAAAGCGCTCACCCTAATGAAGTAAGGCGCCGATTTCTAAGATATCTAATAATACCTAATAGATTGTTATAAAAGTAACATAAAACTTCTATATCTATAGAATAATAAAGAGAAATTTAACACATAAATTAGCACTTCTAAGTTCAAAACAAAAAATATAAAGCAAACAATTGAGAAGTTTGAACAAAAAAAATTCTTTAATCATATAGCATAAAACAACCTTAAGGTTAGCCAAATAGTTCTAAAACTCTCATAAAATAGTCCAAAACTTAGCTCAAAATAGTCTTAAAACTCTGCATATCCTAAATTCAGCACAATATAATTCTGAAACTTAGCAGAAAACAACTCCCTAAATTTAGTATATAACAATTATAAAACTCAGCAGAAAATATCCCTAATATCCATCACTAGAATATTCAATCAAATCCTCATCAGTTTCAACAGAACCATGTCCTTCAACTTCTTCTACTTCTGTATCATAAAATTGAGTTTCAATCTCGTCAAAATTTGGTTGTGGATGTGAGGTACTTGAACTTGCACTTGACTTGGCTAACTTTATGTGCTTTCTTGTGTGTCTAATTGCTTCTCAATACTAGATGCATTTGCTATAGCACTCCAATTAAACCATTATCATCATCACCATTAGATACCAAATCCCTTTCACCTTCTTCATCTATATTTGGTTCAACACCTACCAATCAACCATTCATTGCTTTCATCAATATATTCTAAGGAAATGGGATCAATAATATATCTCCGATCATAATGTGCTTTAAGAGCTTAATTGTACTTTTCAAAAGCCAAATCGTTTAACATTTGTTGTGCAAGTTTGTTTCTCATCTTGTGCGGATTTAGGAATAACATTCAAATTGTTAATTCATCTAAAAGATTTTATTTTTTGTTGTATATGGCTCATACCGAAACAAAGGGACAGATGTTGGAGCGAAGCGAGCGGAGCGAAGCGGAGTGAGCGAACGGAGTGGAGCTACAGCATCTGTCCAATCGGGGAATATCCTAGTTGTGTGCGGGTTCGATTAGCGTTGCCCCGCAGTATGGTACAGGGTAATTATGTAATTGTACCATGGGTTATATATATATATAATGTATTTGTAACCCTAGAGGACTTATCTATCTGAATAATAATAATTCAGCCGCTCTGCTCTCGAGGACGTAGGCACATTGCCGAATCTCGTTAATTCTTGTGTTCTTTATCTTACTGTTCTGCTTGATCGTTTTTATTCTTGTGTTTCTATAGCCTGTTTCTCAACATTTTTTTATTTAACAGCAATGGAAAATTTAAATATGTACCTTGCTAAAGAAACATTTTAATTTCTTTCACTACCTGATGCACTGCAAGTTATAGGCTAAGAAGTTTGATTACTATCTGCCGTAAATTTGGAGTAGCTATCCCATAAAGTCCCAACCATTTAGCAGCAAAATAATATTTTAAATGAATAGTAAGTTTGTACTTCCTATACAATATTTATGAGCTAGTTTTCTTGATATTTAGAAACCTGATTTTAAAAGTAAACACAATTACCTGATGCTCTTGTCTGCCTTGATTTGATGGCTAATGGAATGCCAAAAAGACCATCAATTTTCTTATACATGGATAATTCACTCATACCTCAAATAAATTTTTCTACGCAAAAATAAAGTCCACTAATAATATCTTCATCAAACTCTATGGATGGATTATCAATAAAATATTATGGATTTATGAAATTTCAAATGTTGATAAAGTTGACATTCCCATCTTTCATCAATAATTTTGAAAAATCCTTACACTTTTCCTCGTTACTATTGAAAATTTTTATAATAGCTTCCTTAGCTCGATCCATTGCTTCTTATATGTAACCCATAACCGGTTTCCTTTCCTTATCAACAAAGTTGAAGTACTTGAACAAGTGTTTTCATAACCTGAAGTGTGAAAACAATGTTATTCCAAAAGGTAAGGCATTAAAACTATTTCTATAACATGTTTAGCTTTTGCCTTTTTTGTCCATTTACAAGATTCTTCTGAGTTGAACATAGCTCTCAATGAGTTTCATTAGTAAATGCATTTTAAAGTGAGATAGGAAGTGCAGAATATGGTTTTTCCTAGCTTAATTAGCTGCTTTTGTTTTGTAAATTCCCTTGTCACTCATAATACATAAACAACTTCTACAACAATATGTAATCTCAAATCATAACTTAAAGAAAGAGTGAGAGATTTATCTTTTCTCTCCCAACTGGAAAATATGAGAAACTTTATGGATCTTGTGTGATTTCCTTATAATCTTGGTATTTTTGGTGTTTCTTAAGGTACAAGTATGGTGGAACTCATTAGGGCTTGGATACTCAAAGAAGTAAGAAAAACAGGCTCGAAACAATAAAGTGTCGATCTGAATAAAATTGAAGATTCTATTTATAATTCGCGACAAGTAGAGGTTGTTACCTGTATGATAACGTTCATTACTTGTCTTTCTAGCTTAGGTTTTGATCACTTCAATACCCAAAAGCAATGTAAGGGCCCCAAATCTGTCATTGCAAACATATGCACAATCCAATGACATCTCATTGGCAACTAGTCAAAAGGATTCTATAGTATGTTAAAAGCACAATCAACTACATTATGCACTTACATTCTACTACTCTCAATAGTATTGTTGCCTATAGTGATGCGGATTGGACATAGTTCAACCACTACGTATTATGTATTTTTTGGAAATAATTGAATCCTTGAGTATCCAAAAAGCAACATATTGTATCTCGCAGAAGTGCAAGAACTGAATATCGAGATTTGGCTGCAGTGATTTCTGAAGTTTATTGATTAAAAAATTTGTGTGTTGATCTTAAACTAAAGGTGAATCAACTAGTGGAAATTTATTGTGATTATTTGCTGCTACTTATCTTGTTGTTAATCCAATAAATCATTCAAGGACAAAGCACTAAAAAAGTTGATCTCCATTTTTTTAGAGAATGTGTGTAGTGAGGTAAAATTCAAGTTCGACATGTTCTAAGTGACAAATAATTAGCTGACCACATTCCATTCTTTGAGCCAATCTGAGTGTTGTTTCACTACTCCCAAATTAAAGGAGTTATAAGATAGATATTCTTGTAGATTTATTTTATTTATTCCTTTGTGTTTATCACTTGTAACTATTCATTTTAATCTGAATTCTACAAATATAAATACACAAACACAAAACATGGGCAAGGATTTTTACTGCCCTTTTCAGAATATACATAAATTATTGTTGGAATAATATAAACTCCTACTTTTATTGCGAAACGTTATTGTGATGCCATTATTACTCATAACATAGGAGACACCCATCAATTATTGTCTCATATACAGATCCTTCAAGGAGTCGAATCCAATTAATTAATTATGTCCATATTATTAAAATTATTATGTGAAGTTTATATTTTTTTTTAAATTAATTAAAGGAGTACAACCCTATTTATATACATATAATAAAGTTAAAAGAGAAATAAATTCAAAGCAAATAATGATTCCTAATTAATACGTAATCCTTAATACAAGTGAAATTCTTATTCTACAATATAAGAAATATACATAATCTTTAATACAAGTGAAATTCTTATTTTACAATATAGGAAGTATCTCTAACACCTCCCCTCAAGTTGATACCGAAAGATCCTGAAAGCGTAACTTGACACGATTTGAAATGAACAAATGATGATTCAAAGACTTTGTAAAAATATTAGCAAGCTGATCATCAGATTTAATAAACTGAACCTGCAATTTCTTGCTAGCTATAAGCTCACAAACAATATGATAATCCAATTCAATATGCTTAGTATGAGCATGAAAAACAGGATTAAAAAATAAATAAACAACTCCCATATTATTACACCATAGAATAGGCGAACAAGATGGAGAAAAATCAAGCTCCGATAATAAAGACACAATCCAAACTATTTCAGAAGAAACATTAGCAAGTGCCCGGTACTCACTCTCAGTAGAAGAGCGAGCAATATTATGTTATTTCTTTGTTATCCAAGAAATAAGATTATGACCCATAAAAATAGCATACCCAGTAGTAGACCACCTATCATCCGGGCAACAAACCCAATCACTATCTGCAAAACATTATAAATGGAGAGACAAATTACATGAGAAATATAGTCACATGCGCAAAGTGCCTTTGAGATAGCATAATAGTAGCTTGAGAGCTGTCCAATGATCCTCATTAGGTTAATGCATAAACTGACAAAAATTGTTGACAGAGAAACAAATATCCGAACGTGTAAGAGTAATATACTGTAAAGCACCCACAATATGACGATAATACTCAGGATGAGAAAATACAGAAGCCAAATCTTTGGATAATAGTGGCGCAGAAGCCATAGGAGTGGTATAAGCTTTAACATTATTCATTCCTTCCCTATGCAAAAGATCAGAAATATATTTATGTTGTGTAAAATGCATACCCAAAATAGTCCGAGTTACCTTTATGCCAAGAAAATAATAAAGATTACCTAAATTTTTGACAAGAAAGGTGGTACGCATGGCTTAGAAAAACCATGATATCTACGAGGCACTAGAACCTGTAACCAAAATGTCATCCACATAGACAAGTACAAATAGGTAATGATTATCCTTCTTTATAATATATAGGAACTATTCGTTTTGGAAGCCCGAAACTCAAGACCAAAAAGAAAAATTGCAAGTTTATGAAACCAAGCACGTGGTGTTTGTTTGAGCCCATATAAAGATTTATTAAGTTAACAAACATAATACGGTTTCAAAGGATCTAAATAACCAAGTGGTTGTTCCATATATATAGTTTCATCAAGAGTACCATGTAAAAAGGTATTAGAAACATCAAGTTTCTTAGTAGACCATTTAAAAATTGTTACTAAAGACAACACCATGCGAATGGTGGTAGCTTTAACAACTAGACTAAAAGTCTCATTATAGTCAATACCATTTTCCTGTGTGTACCCTTTTGCTACTAACTGAGCCTTGTATATGTCAATAGTACCATCACGTTTCCTTTTAATTTGAAAAATCCATTTATTCCCAACAACATTCACACCACTCGGTCTAGGTACCAATTGCCATGTATTATTATGTTGTAAAGCATTAATCTCATCTAACATAGCTTTTTTCCATTGAACATATGGTTGGGCTTTAGTATATGAAGTAGGTTCTATATCCAAGTAATTAGTGGATGATTCGCTTTCAGTTATCAAGGCTTTTCGAGAAGGTATTGTGGTGGTATAAAGAGGCATGGAGTGGATGCGGGCTGCTGTTTGTAGATGGGTGGCATCGGGTTAGGGCTGCTGAAGTTGCTACGATGGCGGGTTGGCTTGAGATGCGACTTGAGGTTGTTGAATAGGTGAATAGAAGTCTGGTAAAGATCTTATTTTGAGTTAAGATGAAGGTGGTGTTGATTCTGAACTTGATAATGGTGAATTGTGAGGTATATAGGAGGACTGTGGTGTTGGTCATGGAGAAAAAATAAAGAACTTGGTTGGGTATGGGAAAATAAAGATTTAGTAAATAAAGACATACTTGCTAGTGGGGCTGCTTGTGGCACCAATGAGGTTGAGTTTGGATGTGAAATTATCAACCATGAATTAGAAGAAGAACCCGCACATGTGCTTGTAGATTGATGCAAATTTTTAAAAGGAAAGACTGACTCATCAAAATGAACATGTTGAGCAATATAAAGTTGTCCCGTTAGTGGATTAAAACACCTATATCCCGCATGATTAGATGAGAGACTCAAATAAATACAAAGTTGTGAACGATAGGAAAATTTATGAGAGTTGTAAGGTCTTAAAAGAGAAAAGATTGCACAACTAAAAATTTTAAATTCTTTATATTTGGGATATTGCCGAAACAAGTAAAAAAATAGACTTTGTGTAGTAGTAGAGACACTAGATGAAATACAATTAATAGAATTAACTGCAACATCAAAGGAAAAATTTCAAAAATTTAAAGGAATATGAGCATGGGCTAAAAGTATGAGACCAGTGTCAACAATAAGACGAATTTTTATTTCAGATAAGTCATTTTGCCCATGTGTATAGGAATATGCAATACGATAAAGAATACCAACTTTTTTAAAATATTTATTTAAACTTTGATATTCACCACCCCAATCAGAATGAAAAGCACAAATTGGAGTTTAAAATTGAAGTAGAACATAAGATTCAAATTATTTAAAAATAGCTAAAACCTTACTTTTATTTTTCATAAAATATATCCATGTAAACTGACTGAAATCGTCAATAAAAATAATAAAATAACGATGACCATAGTGAGATAACATAGGGGCAGGTCCCCAAATATCAGAATGTATGATTTCAAAAGGCTGAGAACTTGAATGAGTAACAGTTGAAAATTGTAATTTATGTAATTTTCCTAAAGAGCATGAATGACAAATAGAACTGGGACTAAAAGATCCTAAATTAAAAATTTTAACAACTTGTTTGACTTTTCTAATATTAGGATGACCGAGTTTAGCATGCCAATTTTCATATGGTGAAGATGAATTCGTAGAAAGCACCTCCTTCCTTTGAGCACGTGGTTGACACATCACATACTAGCCCTTCCTACTTGGGCCACGAAGGAGTAATTTCTTAGTTTCCTGGTTCTTGATAGAAAAATGAGTTAGCCAAAATTTTAAAAAAATATTATTGTCCTTAGCGAATTGATTAATTGAAAGTAAATTTTTAATTATACGAGGAACATATAATACATTATTCATATTTAAGAAACCATGTGATCAAGGAAAAGAAACTTTTCCAAGATGAGAAATTTGCAAACCTTTACCATTCCCGACATGCAATTGATCACCCCCTTTGTATTTAGAAACACTTCTCAATGTAGAGATATTAGGTGTAGCATGTGAATTCGCACCTGTATCAGGATACCAAAGATGATGATCACAACCATGATTATTGTAATGGGAGGGAGAAGTGCCACCTGAAAAGGTAAAATTAGCTTGAGATTGAAACTGTCGATGATATTTATTAGAGTACTAGTGACGACAACGATCAGCAGTGTGATTGCACATGCCACAAATCTGACAAGAGTCTTGAAAACCACATCTAAAATTCAGATTGAATGAGGAAGCTTGGCGTGATGCCTGAAGTGGCTGCTGTCGTGACATCGGCAGTAGCTGTTGTTGTGGGGTTGGCAGTAGCCCACCTATAGTGGATGATGACTGTGATGCGGAGAAGGTAGATGAGCCAAACCTGTTCAGGTAATTAGCAACAGGAGTATTCATACTATTTAGAAGGATTTCATGAGCCACAAGTTGCCCATGAAGTTCATGAAATGGGACTAAAGTTGAGCGAAGTTTAAGAGCAGTAATAATGTTATGATAGTCACTCCCAACATTTCAATAAATAATAGCATTAAATGCAGTAGGGGAAACTGTCCTTCCCGCAACTTGTAATTCATCTGCAAGAGATTTGACTTTGTTGAGATAAGAGCTAACAGATAGATCATTTTTCTTGAGTTCTTATAACTCAATATTGAGCTGAAGTTGACGATTTTGATTAACGGCTTCAAAAGCATGAGCAAGAGCCTGTCATACCTATAAAGATGTAGTAAGGCCAATCACATATAGAAAAATTTCCTCAGTAAGAGATGAGAGTAACCAGGAATGAAACATCTGGTTACGTAAAAATCATGTTTCATAGGTAGGATTTGGAATTTCATGAGAATTTTCATTAGTACTCATAATAGTTAAAGGAGGAGATGAAGTAGTTCCATCAATAAAAGAGGTAAGTTTTTGATAATTAAGAAGGGAAATAAATTGAGTTTTTCAAGCTAGAGAATTTTTTATGGTTAATTTTATGGAGAAATTTTGATGAGTGTGGGTAGAGGGAATAAAAGAAATTGGGTTAGAGGATGAAGGGGTAATAGAAGTCATTAGAAAAGAATTATGGAGGACTGTGAAAGATAAAAGAAACAAAAGTTATTGGAGGCACAGAGAAAGAGGAAAAAAAATTATAGATCTTGTAGGAGTATAAGCTCCGATACCATGTTAAGATTATTGTGAGAAGTTTGTATGTTATTCTTGAATTAATCAAAGGAGTACAACTTTATTTATACACATCTAATAAAGCTAAAAGAGAAATAAATACAAAGCAAATAAAGATTCCTAATTAATACATAATTCTTAATATAAGTGGAATTCATCAAAGGAGTACAACTTTATTTATACACATCTAATAAAGCTAAAAGAGAAATAAATACAAAGCAAATAAAGATTCCTAATTAATACATAATTCTTAATATAAGTGGAATTCCTATTCTATAATATAAGAAGTATACAAAATATTTAATACAAGTGAAATTCCTATTCTACAATATAGGAAGTATCTCTAATAGAAGTTCCTTTGATCCATGTGATTTAAGGCTTGGATCACCTCTCTGGTGCCTATGATCCAAGTTTCTCTTTACATCAAATACTAGGAAACTCCATGGTTGCCGAAAATGAAGAAAAGGAACAGAAAGGAAGAGGAAAAGAAAAAAAAGTAGACCCCAATTAGAAGGATTCTATTAAGGGAAGAAGATGATTTTTACTTCCCCCTTGGTGGCTAAGTTCAATAAGAAACCAAAAGCAGTGAAGGAAAGAAGATAAAGTTTTATTTATAGAGTGGTGGATGAAAATATTATTGTCCTAGAAGTGGAGGGCCTCTATATTAATTGCTATAATGAATGTTGGGTGTTAATGTGGGTGTTGGAATGGGCATTGAGAAAGCCACAACTAATTGTCATTGATACTCAAAGTGGTGGCCCACTTCCTTTCCAATAGGTGTTGGATGTTGGGCATTGGATATCTTCCACAACTATTGAAGAATGTTCCATAGTTATTGGGATACTCCCATAAGATTGGTAAAGATTTAATGGGTGCTAGAATTTAGCTCTTCTTCACCACGGCGTGGAGGATGCTAACGACAAGTTTCTCTTCCTTTTTTTACCAATGGCGTGGAGGATCACCAACAGCTCAAGGTTTTATCCTTTCTTCAATGGGCATTAGTGAGGACTCCATGACTAATTCCATTTCCATTAAAAAAGATCTTCTTTTTTTCTTTTTTTGCTCTTATATATATATAAGAAACTAGAATAAAATTAAATTAAATAAATAAAAACTACCTAAAAATATATAATATATATGTTATTTGTGCATCAACTATCACTTCAGATAGAGACAACAAGTTTCTTGGACATTTTTTTAGGACCTTATGGAAGTTGTTTGACTTGGCTTTAAGTTTCAGTAGTACAACTCATCCTCAAACTGAAGGCAAGATTGAAGTATTGAATCGTACCTTGGGTAATCTAACTTGCAATATTTGTGGAGACAAACCAAAACTTAAGATGTAGCCTTATCCCAAGCTGAGTTTGCCTATAACAATGTGGTCCATAAAGCTACTTGTAAGTCTCCCTTTTCTGTTGTTTATACAAAGGTGCCATAGCATAGCTTGGATTTGGTTCAGTACCATTAGATGCAGAAAGGAGTGTTGCTGCAACCCATATGGCCCAATAGGGTTATGGATGTGCACAATGAAATCAAGCAGAAGCTATAAGAGACCAACTAGAAATACAAACAAGCTGCTAATAAATATAGAAGGAAGCATACCTATGTCATTAATCTTCCCAAGAGCATGGTACCTTCAATGTTGCAAATTTGTCTCATTTCATTTCTCGGATAAACCACTGTACTTGGTTCCTGAGCCAACTCGAGAATGAGTTTTCTCCAAGCGAAGGAAACAGATTTGGAGGATATCAACAATGCATTTCTGGATCATCTGTATATGCAAAAATCTAAAAGATGGCTGCCATAGGAGGTTTTTGTTGGTAACAAATAATTGACCTAAATTTTGTATCCAAGATGAGTTACAAAATTCATTTTATATGAAAAAATACTAATTTTTGAGCTCTACATCATTTCCATTTTGCCAAGTCCAAATGAACTAGTTTTGAACTTCAAAATTAGTCATTTAAATTATATTTGGGCCACTTTTAGTTTTCTACGTAATTTTTATGTTTATGTTATGCGCTTGTTTGTTATGCTTTATTTGCTCATATTTTTTTAAAGCTTGCAAGATATATTTAAGCCTTCAGTTTCTTATTTTGAGGTAGACTTTAGTTTAGAAACCCATTTTTACCCTAACATACAGAGTTATTCTCTTTGATATTTTCAAGTGAAAGACCAAATTTACATCTTTTAGAAAAATTGATGTTGACCTGCAAATTTAGAGGATGAAATGGCTGGTGAAAGCTTTTTACACGGGCTTAGTTTCCTCTCATAATATTCACTGGTAATATTTTCAATTAGGAAGTGGAGATTGAAGCTAATTAATCTGGTGACCTTCTTTGAAGTAGCCACTATAACTTCTAAGAAAATTAAATAATTTTCACATTATGACAGTTTTGAAAATCTTCTACTTTCTAATTAATAAATGATGCATAGTATAACAATATTATTATAGACGACTAATTTAAGTGTATATTACTGTATCAATTAGGTAAAAGATCACCTAGAATTTTAGGTTAAAAATATTAGATTATATACTAAAATTCATTACAAAGAGGTAATCTCTCTGGGCTGGTAAGATTTTTTTAATGGATAATATTGGTTGGGGAAGAAGAGAAAAACTGGTCTTCGGAGGATGCTTTAGAAACTTAATCCATTCTTACTATTTTGGTAAGAATTTTATATTTTATTATTTGTTTGGCATTTCATTGATTTATATTTGTAATTGTTTTACAGTGTTAAGGGTACGATTTGTTCACTAAAAAAGGATAAGATTTATAGTCAAGTCCTTTATAAGTTTATTGTTAGACTGTGTCTATATTTTTGCTGAGAACATTTGGTTTGAGTTATGATATTTTTTTTATAATTTGTAATTGTAATAACGCATTATTGTTATTTATCTTTACTATAAATTTATATATAATTTTAAAAAAATAATTATTTCATATTTTTATCTTAATTTCTTATTTTATATAATATGTTTTACTGTTTATAAAATAAAATATAAATTATTTTAGATAATTGTGCAAAGTAAGGGTTTAATACTAGTATTTTTTTATATCACGTACAAATGGAGATCCGACCCAAATTTATGAATTATTCAAAATGCATTTACCAAATGAAGCCTTTAGATATTGCATATATATATATATATATATATATATATATATATATATATATATATAAATAAAAAATATAGTTTTTTTTTTTGTTTAATATA